>UZAN01044647.1:0-10541 GCA_900618425.1 Echinostoma caproni | reverse complement strand
CGGACGTTTTTGCTCCCCTAAGAAGGGTCAGAAGGGGGATTCGGCCGCCTTGGTGGGCAAAAAAGGTAGTCAGAACAAAAACTTCCTCAGGTGCAGGTTTTACGGCGGCTAGAGCACCGTAGTTGATGATGAAAACAACATATGATGACCCAGATAGATTTGTGAGTGGCATTCTCTCTTCTCTCCTTCAATCTGGCCCTTGTTTATCTGTACCATTTATTAGTATTCCTGTAAAACATAACGGTTTCGATTTTCGTTTGATTCCGCTCCATTATGCATTAACACTCCACTTATTCGTCTATCATCGTACGGTCCACCTACTGAGGATCACGGTCAAGTATGTATACGAAATTTATTGTATCACTGTACATTTTCAGATACCGTATTATACGTGATTCCATTCTTGAGTGGTGTTCGTTGTGGCCTATTATTATGGCACGTTTAGGTTGATCGTGGGGTTTGCGATAAAGTATCGTACAAATTTCGGGATCACGAAGTTGTTCGGTTGAACGATACGCGTGTAGGACAGTTCCTAAAGGGCGGCCGTAACAGCAGGCGTGGCCATAGACAACACCTGCACTATCGGGCGGCGAGAGAAAGGGCACTTAGGATTCATAGACACTGCCAAAGAGAATATGAGAGTAGGATTTCTCGCAATGCCAAACAGCGACCAAAAGTCTACTACAACTCTGTACAGTCTAAGGCCCACTCTTGGGTAGCGATCGGTAATGTAGTAGATGCAGATTGAGTTAGTGCGGCCACCAGCAGGGAGAAGGCTAAAGTTCTGAATAGCTTCTTCGATAAAGTTCACATATCTAACGTAGAAAAGCCGTTGCCTGACCTACTGGGTAGGCTCACCGAACAGCACATGCTTCTGTTTGTTTTAGAGGCAAAGGAGATAGAAGCAACACTGAAACAGCTAGATCAGAACAAGGCTGCGGGCCCGGATGGGCTGCATGCAGCAATCCTGCGGCCCATTGCTGACATCATTGCAGGTGTGCTGGCTCAGGTTTTCAACCAATCCTTTGCCTCAGCAACGCTGCCGGACCACGGCTGGACCACGGTAGAAGTGGTACTAATCCACAAGGGTGGATCAAAGGCAGCTGCCTCGAACTATCGTCCGGTAAGCCTGCTTTCGGTAGTCTTGAAAACCATCGAGCGTCTCCTTAGGGAGAGGTTGGTGGGATATTTGGACGACCACCGCCTCATAGCTGGCCAACAACGCTGCTTTGTCACCAGAAAGTCGGGTCTCATTAACCTCCTACGACTTCTGGACGAGGTAACAGAAAGGTTGGATTTAGGGGATCGAGTCGAAGTTTGCTACCTTGATTTGAAGAGTGCCTTCTACTCGATCAACCACAGGTTCTTCCTGCGCAAAATGGAAGCCCTGCGGGTAGACCAGCAGTTAGTGAGGTGGATCGAAGCGTACCTACACGAGAGGATGTTCCATGTGAGAGTGGAACAGGAAGCCGCGGATACCGCAGCAGCTTGTAGTGGGGTACCTCAAGGCTCAGTCCTTGGTCCCATACTATTAGTGCTGTATGTTAAAGACGTCACTGAGGTCTTTCGTTGCCCTGAGTTCCTATTCGCGGATTACCTCAAATAGTAGGGAATCCATCATCGCGGTACTGACAGGATGCACTAAACGAAATGCATGGCTGGGCGGACACATGAGAGCTACCTCTCAACGCCAGCAAATGCAAGCACCTGCTGCTGAACAGAGGGGAAGCGGAGGGGCGTCAACTAGGCGCTGGGTCGACGGACGCCCTAGAATCTATCAATGTGGTCAGGTATCTAGGCGTGCAGATACACTCATCCTTTAAACCCTCNCGCGGCAGCCGCAGAGGAGGCCAATAGAGCCTTATTCCAACTCTGCCGAAGGGTAATATCGAGGGAGGCTAAAGTACTCTCGCCACTATATAAGGGGTTAGTTTGACCACGTATGAAGTACTGTGTCCATGCGTGGACTCCTTTCCTAGTAAGGGATAAACAGCTGCTTGAGGCAGTGCAGAGAAGGTTAGCCGGATGGTTAGTGGACTGCAGGGTAAATCATACAAAGAAAGGCTGGCGGCCCTTGACTTATTCTCATTGCAACGCCGTCTCCTGAGGGGTGGCTTGATTAGGACGTTCAAACAGCTCAAAGGACTGTCAATAGCAGACAAATCACTGTTTATTTCAAATCTCAATCCAACCTTCAGAGGGCATGTACCGAAGCTGATGAAAAGACGAGCCAACGGAAGTGCAAGTGCACAATTTTTCTCACACCGCTTGGTAAAGACGTAGAAAAACCTTCCATCTACAGTAGTAGCAACAACTAGTGTTCTAAAATCTTCACTGTGTCAAACAATCAACGCTACGCGGATAACACCACCGAGCTATAAAGATAAAATATCGCTCTTGAGGGGCCCCTTGGATCACTCGACACCCAAGACCCACACCGTGAGTCTTAGAAAGATCCGCAGCGGCACTCAACCCGAACCAGCCATACCCGTAACCGAAGAGAGTATACAAGAACCCCGAAAGGGTCAATCAACAGCTGTCCGTCTGAACCAAACTGTTATGAAAAAACAAAACAAAAGTTCCACAAAACCAACCGCGCCTGGTTCAGTTTGACAGCCGGTTCAACGTGCTGGACAATTCAATCGAAACAAGATAAATCCTAAAGGGATGGGGGAAAATAGGGAAACACCAAGCCCAAAAAAGACAGCCGCAAAGTAACTCCTCAGCCCATAGGATTTCAGTCCGGTGCCCCACCTGATGGTTTCAAGGCAGCTATCTCTCAACTGGAGAAACAAGAAATCAGAATTGAGAACTTGGCTCGCCAAGTACAAAAGCATCCCATAGGGATCCAGAGGCTCTACGCGTCCTACGGGTCCACCCTACGCAGGACGTGCAACGTGATAATCCACGCTCCAGAGCCAGTCATTTTCAACACCGCTGAATGGATCGCCGCAGAAAATACAATCATTCCAAGTGCGCTGCGCAACGCCAACCGTAACCCAAAATTGACTTGGAGACGAGAACACAGGCTGGGAAAATGTGTCTCAACAAAATAGGGTGGCTGCCCTAGCAGTAGACCGCTACTCGTGGAACGTTGCTGTGCGAAATTTCGAGACCTTCTCCTATCCAAGGTGTCAGTCATCGTAAATACAATGACCAACATCGAAATTAGACACACGGCCGCACCCGCCACCCGCGGTCATCTAGATTCTTTACTACCCGCTGTACACCCCGGTCATAACCTCGGAGAAAATCCCGCAACAATTGCAAAGAACGTGGTCCCTGGAACACATTCAAAACACGGAGTACCTCTTACGAGGATTACTTCACCAACATAACGACCACCAAACAGCGCAACCACCCGCAGATCCTCTCCTTTGTGCTGATAAACGTTTGCAGCATCCTTAATAAGAGAGACAAGTTGATTGATACTCTCAGCACCGTTGATCTGTGCGTCCTGACGGAAATTTAGTTGCGCGAGGAAGTCGAAATCGGTGACTAGAGCCACAACTTTCAGCATTACCGCTCCGACCGTATTAACTCACTCGGTGGAGGTTGCTTTCTACTAGTACGAAAAGTGATTCGCAGTCAGCGATGCACTTCATCGCTAGCTCAACAAACATCTAATCAGCAGCCAACATTCTGCATGTGAAGCCCCCATTATAGTGCTGAGATCTATCGCAGTTCAAGCTTGTCATACCACAAGATGAGGAATTTCTTCAGGCCTTGCGTGGAGCTGCCCGATCTGGATATCGTNAGGTGTTTTCATTGCGCCCACTGTTAACGGAGCACAACAGTCATGTCGCGGAACTGGGTTTGATATAGCTCTGCCCAACACCATATTCGATCTAATCCTCACGCAGCATGTGATGGTATCTACCAGGATCAGACCTGAACAAGTACCCTCCACTCTCGATCTCGTTTTAACGAGGAACGGCAATGACGTCGCATAAATAAGGACCAGAGTTCCCTTAGGCAAAAGCGACCCCTCGCCGGTGTTCTGCAAATTTCATCGAGTAGAAACACAGAAGCCCAAAACTGGAATCTGAAGATTCCACAACATCAATATTCATTGCTTGGTCAACGGAGCGGAGGGACTGTGCTGGGACAATCTGAGCTCCATAGAGAACACCTGGAACCGAATGAGGGAAAACATCGTACTCCTCACGATGGTCTAAGTGACTGTGAAAACAACGGGGATAAGGGGACACAAACCTTTGTTCCGACCTATAGTCCGCCGAGTGCTTTTGAGGAAATATAAGGCATGCATGGCGTTCTATAGGCGGCGAAGCTCCCTGNGCTCGCTTAAAACGTCTCCGCAATAAAGCTGTCAAAGTAGCACGGGCGGCTAGACTCAAGTAGGAACTAACCATAGACAATGAGGCCTCAAAAAACCCAAAAATGTACTTTGGCTATGTTCAAGCTCGGTCCTCATCTAGAAAAGTGATCATCAATGTCCCTCACGTTATTGGATAACTCTTGACCAACGACAACGAAATTGCTGACTCATTCCTAGCTTCATTCCAAGAGATCTTTCGCCTGGAGCGAGTGAGCGACATGCCTGATCTGGCGATCTCTAGACCGGACGTGGAATGAGTCTTCAGGACTCCTAAAACCTCCAAATCCGCGGGGCCAGATAATATGCATCCAGCCGTCTCAAAACCGATAGAATCCTTAGCGATCCCCCAACAAACCACAATATTCAACGATTCTCTGAACCTGGGCCGGATTCTTGGAAATACGCCACAGTTAGCCCAATCTTTAGAGAGGGTTCAATCGGATCCGTCCAACTATCGTCCGATCAGTCTCACCAGCATCGTTGCTAAGCTCCTGGAGCGCATTCTGCGAGACTACGTGTATGTGCACCTTCTTCAAATCGGTTTCTTTTGCAACGCTCAACACGGATTCATCAAAGGGAGACCTTGTCCATCAAGTTTGTTATTTTTCCTGTACGTAGTAACACAGAAACTAAATGAGGGATAGGAAGTCAAAGTATGCTACCTGGACGTCCAGAAAGCATTCGACTCAGTTAACTACAGGTTGTTAGATTTCAAGCTCCGGGAAACTGGGCTTATTCCGAAAGCCTGTAACTGGGTTAGAGTGTTTTTGTCCGGGCGGACCTACAGTATGCGGGTGTGGAGATGTTTGTCGGAGGTGGGTTCTCCCACGAGCGGGGTCCCACAAGAATGCATCCCAGCTCCACTTCTCTTTCCACTGTATGTCAAAGACATAAAGTCAGGGCTGGAGAACGCTGCTTTTCGGACGTGGACGACATCAAGTTAATCGGAAACCCGGACGACAGGTACTCCTTGCAGAGTGATATTTTGAGGATATGCGAGTGGTCCAAAAATGGGAACTCCCACTCAAAACATTGAAGAGTCACCTGCTAGCCAAAATAACATCTCTTCCCCCGACAGATTCTTACTACAGTCGGAGGATATGCAACCGTAGCTTACAAATCAGAGGCAATGGACCTCGAGAAAAGAGTCTTCAACACATTCCTTGTCTTCTATATCTGAAGCAGCGGCATTGAAAGCCAGGCGAACTCCGTTTGGATTCCGAACGGAAATCACCAATCGTTCCCTAGTGTATTCATGCACTGTACACAACCAACATAAGGCCTAACCTCGAGTACTGTGTTCAGGCCTGGGCACCGTATCTTCGGAAGGACACCAAAGTTCTAGAAGACATTCAGTGACTAGAAAATGGTTGGTCTGGGGTCAAAAAGGAGTCAACTACTCGGAAAGACTAAACTCTCTGAACCTGTTCTCTCTAGAACGCCGACGGATGAGGGGGGACCTCATTGAAGTGTACAAAGCCACCAGGAACCTGAGGCAGTCACCCATTGGGCATTTGTTCACTTTGCGGGCCGACAACATCCTCCGAGGGCACTGTTACGCACTTAAGAGAACCAGGAGCAGGTTAGAAACTAGATATAACTTCTTTGCAAATAGAGTAATCCATGCATGGAACAAACTACCACCTCAAATAGTTGAATGTCCCACAATGAAGGAATTCATACTAGAGCTAGACAAAGAATGGTCTCTCTTATTCCCAGATCTGCCCTGGAGATCAGAGTTTGTTTAGTTTACTTCTGTCTTGCTGTCCAATAGCACACCAGCTGATAACCTCGCGAGTATCACGCAAGCATTCAACTAGTTCACATCCTCCATGACTACCCACTCGGACGGTGGTCAATCGCCAATCATCCCCCCCGCAACTTCACACACCCTGTCCAGTATGGAATTTTGTCTACATGATGTGAAAACTGAGTTTCTGAAATTAAAAATCGTCTATAGATCTTGTATTGATGAGGTCCCACCGGGGCTGTTACGTCTTGGTGGTCCCGACGTTGTCCTTTCACGTATGAATGTCTTCAATTTTTCGATTAAATATGGCACTTTTACATCTCAATGGAAGACTTCCATCATCACCTTTCGCCATAAGAGAGGTCCCAGTGAAGACCCTTCTAACTTCCGTCCCATTCATCACACTCCAGTTATCCCCAGGCTCTACGAGCGCCTGGGCAAATCGCGACTGTCTGAATACCTGATGTCCCTAAACCTTATTCATAACAGCCAACATGGCTTCCTCGAAAACAAATCTTGCAGTACCTGCCAACTAGATTACCCCAATAAGATCACTAAAGCTGCCGATACTCGAAAAAGTATCATTGTTGTTTTCTTAGATATGGTCAAGTCTTTTGATCGCGTCCCCCACCATCTGCTTCTAAACAAACTCGCAGCCTATGGGCTTAATAAACCAATTCTAAGTTGGTTCGCCTCCTATCTATCGCATCGCCGGCAAGTGGTGAGCATCGTTGGTCATAACTCCCAAATTTCTCCGGTTACCAGCGGTGTTATTCAAAGAAGTGTCCTTGGCTCTCTTTTATTCCTCATGTACGCTAATAATGTTTTCTCCATTATACGCCGTGGAACTCCATTCCTGTTTGCCGATGAAATAAAAGTTGTCTACGACTCTAGGAAGACCGAAACTAATGACGTCATACACTATGTTCAAGAGGACCTACATGGTCTCGAACAGTGGTGTTCTGCTAATAAATGCACCCTTATGACCATGCGGTGTTAAATCCCTCCGAATTCGTTCCTTCTCCACGGCTCACCCATTATTCTCAACCCATCCATACGTGACCTTGGTGTGCACTACTCCTTGTCTCTAAGGTTCTTTGAGCATATCTCTTTCCAAGTAGCCAAGGCACGGAAAACCATCGGCTTTCTCACAAAGTCTCTTATCCTACGCGAGGCTAAACTGTTATCTTTCCTATCATTCGTAAAATCCTCACTCGAATACTGCCCCATAATATTCACAAATATCCGTAAAACAGATAGGTCAACGTCGGAAAAAGTCCAACGCACTTTCACCAAACAATTTCTAGGCTTTTCGGCCAAACTGAGTTATCAAGAACGCTGCGCCGTACTCAAACTCGAGCCCCTGTGGCTTCGGCGCATGAAACTTAATCTTTGCTTATTTCACCGGCTTATGCATTGCACACCGTTTCCCTCATTTTCCATACTTATCCACAAGTGCCACTTACTCCCTGCGCCAAAATAACTCGCTCCTCATTATTCCCAAATCCGGAATGGCACTTAGATTTAACTTATTTATCATAAAATACGCTCGACTATGGAACAGATTACTCCCTCCCCAAAAAATAATAAACTGTGACTCTTACTCCCGGTTGAAAACGCTACATCTCTGAGCGGCAATAGCCTTCACATCTCAGCTGCTTTTGAAAATGTCTCCGACTATTATACAGGAAATATAGTATTGCTATTTGTGATTGCAACTCAATTCTCTACACAGCAGGTACGTTGAGCGCGAATAATAGTGTCCCTAGCAACAAGGTAGCAGCCCACTTCCGTGACACATGCTGACCAGCCAGCAGTAATTACTCTCTCAAACAAAACCCTATCAGCACAAGGGTCGTGCTCCAAAGCTAGATCTGTACACAACAAAATTTGATGGTGCATACTTATAAAAGTACTGTGACCCATTACTCCCAAGCATAATTTCCTCCTAACAAGTGATGTCACATATCGAACACATGCCCTCTAAACACGTCCTTAAAACAGGTGACCTCAACGCTCCAGCTGTTGACTGGGTTAGGCCGGACTCCACTGATTTCTTCTTTGGTTAGCCCCTTCTAGGCCTTATAACTGAGAGATCATGGCACCAACATGTGTGATCTCCCACCAGCCTTGCCCGGACCAGTCCCCTGCTCTACTCGATTTGGTTATAACGAACAATCGATACTAAATCAACGGAATCTACACTCCCTGCCCACTTGGAAAAAGTGGCCACTCTCTTCTGAGCTTTGACTTCATCGTTCATTGCCCATCTTATAAATCAACAACAAGAAACTTGCGGTCTTACAAACGGACCAACTTCGCATAAGAGATTACTTGGTAGCAAATCTGACTTCCGTTAACTTACCTTCAGAAACAAAGGATTCGCTGATCAAATTGAGAAGGTTCTCCGAACAGGCGAGTGCTTGTTTGTACCCAAGATATTTACCCCAACCTCCTCTACCACGTTCAATACATCAACTTTTGGACGAACGTAACACCTTATTTGCAAGGTATAAGCTCATAAACTTGGATAGTGACGCGGATAAATTCAAATATATCCGGAACCTAAGCAAGAGCAAGATCAGTAAGCTCGTCAACGGGTCCAGACGAGGTCCATCCCAGAATACTCAAAGAGAAAGTAGCTGTACTAGCCCCACATCACGACCCGCTGTTCCAGAACTGCCTAGATAAAGGTGAATTCGCTGATGCCTGGAAAAATGTATTCATATCGCCGATATACAAAAAGGACCTCAGCATCACGCCAGCAGCTACAGACCCATAAGTCTTACAAGCGTCCCCAGCAAAACTTTTGAACTTCGCATAGAACACATATTATTGAACACATAAAGGAAAACAATCTTCTTTCCCGCCTTCAGCACAGCTTCGTACCTGGCAAATCATGCATCACCAATATGCTATATGTAATGGAAAGTCTATCTCAGACCTATGATAATGGTAAAATCCCGCACGCAATATTTATGGATTTTTTCAAAGCCTTTGATCGAATACCGCATCCTCCACTAATGCACAAGCGGAAAATCTATGTCATTAGCCACAGGCTCTTTAAACTTGAAGTGTTGAAGTATTTCACGGGTTTGAGGCAGCTTTTTATCGTCGCGTTTTTTCTCCGTTAGAACAGGAACCTCCTTCAATAGCTCTTCCCCGATGAGAATACTTTGATTCACAGGGATCCGTCCTAGGTCCACTCCTTTCATCTTATACACAAAATGACTTCCCGGACAAAAGCCAGTCCACATTGCTATCTGTGCTGACGATGTAACAATCTGGGGGAAAGACACATCAGTAGTACAGGCAGACATGGATATTTCCAAAGACTGGTCATAAAACTGAAGCCTACCAATAAATGACGACAAGTGTATAGGTATGTCCTTTGGCAGGGGCTTCACGTACACTTATTAGGTGTGCAACATGCAAAAGATTTGTGAAGCCTTTCTAACCCAAACTTCAACATTTATCCATTTTTGCGCTACACCATATCCCAACTCGCTGCGCTCTTTACGAGACCTAAAATTTATGTACTTTTCCTCTTTTTCTATTTATGTTTAACTGCATTATCGCGCTTTATAATTGCTGATTTTATGTTCTGACCTTGACGCGCTAGGTAAATCGACGTCGTGTCAATCTAGTCGTGAGTACCTATTCTGTTATTATTCGATACTGTAATTATTTATAGAACCTTGTTCAATATTATTACTGCTGCCCAAAGCCGTTTTTTCTGCCCAGACCGTGCGTTTAGTCTAGATTCACAGGTTTGCTGTTTACTGCTAGCTGTCGTCGTTAGACTTGGCTCATTTGTCCTGTCATACGCGTCGTTTTCCTGCAGTTAGCTGTGTATTGTTCACAGAGTCCTTAAGCGCAATTCAAATTTCGTCCTACGTTATATCTGTTATTGGTCCCGTAACAAAGTTGACTAGAGGACATAATGTCTACTCCTGAATACAATACACCCTCACTTCCTGATGATGAGAAGTTCATGGCGATTTCCAAGCTGGAACAGGCAGAAGAGAAAACCAGGCATCTGGAGTTGGAGCTGACAACGATGCGCATTTCTTCGGGTTCAAACGTCGCATTACGTGAGGTTCAGTTTTTGCACCAAGCGGATAAAGGCTACGTGATGCCAAGCCCTTCAAGATTAAAATTTACCCCCGACATCACACTGAAACCGGACTCAATAAAACCGCTCTGTGAAGCGGCTGTCCGATCCGAAATGGAGTATCGGCAAGGAAGCGCTGCATGCCAGATACCTGAATTTTAAACCCTGGACGGATCAGCCACCACCAGTTGATCACCGGTCACATTTCGAAGAACTGACAATTTTGGCAACACGCTTATCAACCTCGCTAAACGAGACCTGGTGACCTTCGAGGGAGATCCTGCCAGCTACTGGCTCTTCATGCGCTGTTTCGGGGCAAACGTCCTGAAGTCTACAAC
>UZAN01044646.1:2771-13182 GCA_900618425.1 Echinostoma caproni | reverse complement strand
ATGGTTTAACAAATTGAACTGAACTAAACTGTAAGTAAGCGCCTTAGCCGGATTTTCTAAGGATCGATCAAAGAAGACTAGTTATATGAGTGTATGCGAGCAGGGAAGGAGAAAGAGATGACGCAACAATAAGAGGTCATGTCACGAGCGGACCAGAGTTCCGTTGTACTAGTTCAAATGTGTGAACCGAGATCAGAACCATGGGAATAATGAACTACTACATCGACGGAGAGAAACCGATCAAAAAGAATGAACAAAACCTGTCGCCTCGGCCGGTGATGAAATGTTTCTGAAACAACCATCCTAACATCACCACTGCCTAGCTTTTTCATTCTTTGTGTGTTGTATGGCAGCCCTGTGATTGGCCGCTTTCTCCTTCCTGAAAATGTTATTCTAATGTATTCAATAAAAAGAAGTTAAAATTGAAAAAGAAACGGGGGAAAATGAAGCAGGAGAGAGAGAGCTCGGTTACACACAGTGTGTACCATTAATGCTATTGGGTAGGCATATTCACTATAGATTAGAAGTGACTAAGCCATACATAGCTTCTATCGATAATTTTACGTTTCCTGCCAATCTAGACATGCAGCGCAAAAGAGAGAGGGCGGTGGATTCGGCGGACCGGTTTATTTGGGTAGTAAAATGCAGCAAATTCACTGTTTACAGATGACTAACGACTAAAATTGCCCATAAGAAACTATAAACAGTTGGTAATCACGAGTGTGGGCGGGGCGAGGAACGAGAATAGCACCAGTCCGATGGACAGCCACGGAGATCTAACAAACAGAGATAGCGAGAGAACAGTGAATGGAGGAGACAATGAACCATGAGGCCATTGTCAAGGCGATCNGATTGTCTCGCCAACATACACACACAAATAGGACGAGAGTCGTACGCATATTTCCGACCAGAACGGGTGGAGGTTGGCTTGAACTAATGCGCATTGTTTAACCGTGTGGTTCGGAACCAACTGTTCGCAGAAGTGGTAAATGGAACTGTTTCATCGAACATTTTGCCTGTTAGATATTATATAAACTTGGAATAGTCCATTCGATTGTTCACACGCAACTGGCAGTGATGACGGATTATTCCAAATTTAATACTCTGAATTGCATAAACCATTCGCACAAAGTGATGACCGTCGACCGTGTAGCTTAGGGTTAAGGGTTTGGAGTCCCGGCCTGAATTTTGGAGGTTCGAGTCCTGACAAGGAGTGTGTACTGCTGGCGAGTAACAAACAGGACGAAACAGCTGTTCAGTGCTCTTTGTCGATCATCACAAATCTCTCTATCGCTAATAAACGCATTCGACTAGTGGGAAATTAACGATCTTCCAACGAGTGGAACCCACACCAACAGTGCCTGGTGCCTGTGAACAATCGAGTGGATTATTACAAAGTTGCTACTCTTAAACATTAGGATTTATTCGAAAAATCAATGAACAAGGTGTTACGCAAAATATAATATGCAATACATGATAATATGTAACAATATATAATATAATAGTGTTATCGACATTAGTCAATAATAGCGTTGTCAAGCTGTTCTCTTTCACTGCCTAAAACGTTATTGATGACATTATTCGATGAAGAACTTCGTTTTGTCATCAAAATGAATGAAAATCCTCTCGCTTTTTCCCTCTCTGTTACATGAATCTCCGTCCACAGTGGACGTTTTTTCTCGCTGCAAAATTAATAAACCTGCACGCACCCTTTCATTTGCTTGTACGCTATCCACAGGTTAGTTTAGCATGTTCTTTTTACTGTTCGCCTCGTAACGTTCAACTTAAGTGCTATTCACATCTGCTGCTGTATTTGACCTCGTGAAAGGCGTCGATTTTTCGATATTAGTAAACCCAGAGCATCGAAAGAAATTCGGTAGATCCATTTGAACTGCGTGAGTGACGTGGGTCACGGTCATCAGGGTGCAGCCGTGTGGGACCGAACACAAGAACAAAACATCAAAACCCATTGAGGAAGAGTGCAGAGAGTTCTCGGAGCACATCACTTAAATCACATTGAGACTGGCGATTTCTTTGGTATATTGTCGTCGAAGACGGCGATAAGCAAATAAATTTTAGTATGCCGGTTGTTCATCGGGTTCATATTCATATGGCGAAAAAATGGGATTGATGATACACAGGGTGGTAAAACACGTCCTCCCCTAAAGTAACTAGAAAGATGTCGTATTCTTTTTGTCTCAGAGCGCACATGCATTGTATGTATGTATGTATGTTTGTATGTATATGTTCCGACCGCGGGGTAAAAACAAATTTAATCAGGCAATCCCTGAGGGACATGACCCCCCCCCCAACGAAATTCGCATGAACACACACACACAGTGGGAAGGAAGGAATAGCTTACGTGAATCTTCTTCAATTTGGCTTGAATCTTGTCCCGGACACGTTCCAACCAATAGACTTCGCGCAGAAAATCCCAAAACACTCGGGCCAGGAGCGCGTTCAACCACAGCACATGTGGTTCACACGAGACATAGTTCACATTCAAACGTAACGCCTGTGTGCCACGTAACAACCACGAGGCAGGCATATATTTGGCCATGTATCGCACATAGGTGACATACAACGGTTCGCGACTTCCGGGGATGGGCAACTGTGAACCAGCTCGGTCGATACTGCTCGTCCCACCGTCCGAGGAGGAGACAGTGGATGCGTTCTCTTTCTCCGGAACACTTTCATCATCGCTTCGATTATCTCCGGTTGGAACTGTCCCGCCGGCCGTAGTGGACGAGTTTGTGCCAGCTGATGCGGCTAAATACGTCTGTACTGCCTGTCAATAGCGAGAGACGTACGTGTTAAAGGAAGTGGGGTCTGTCCCTTCAATCACAAATATGTTATTGAAAGAAACAACAATTGATGAAACCAGAGGATACAAATTGTAAGAACCAGTGTTTTTGGTTAGTTTATTTGTATTGACGGTTTATACAAATGTGGACAGTTGACTACGACGTTCGGGATTTAACCACCTACATTTCATTACCCACTTCACCAAACAATCAGGACAAGATTAGGAAATTAGAGATTATTGAAGTCAGTGAGTAAATGTATAGCATCATTGCTCACAAAATTCAGCTACGACAATAGCTGTGGAAAACAATGTATACATTGTGTAATTGCATATGCATACACTTCAGTCAATTAATTTAATCACGGGCTGCCAAAACAGGAAACCTAACGCTATTTTGACTGACAAGATAGCCCGGTCGGAATTCGCATGCCTGTCCCTCCTCGATGTGCCAGAGCAGTCAGACCACTTTTTACCATCTCCCACCACTACATGTCGCAGCAAACATTGCATGCTGACGAAGGATATCTATGCAGTGACACGGTTAATTAATGCATGAACCAACGCAATCGATGATTGTCGGGCTCCTTGCGATAGTGTGCAATTGTGATTAACCAATCCTTTTTCGCTTCACATCAGTATCGTTTGGTCGATTTGCTTTACCAAACACGTGAAATGACACGTATAAACAACTGCCTGAACACCGATAGCAACTGCGAGATTCGCTCATCCGTAGCGATATTGTCTGCAGTATGCATTCAACCCTTAATGGTCGATCGAATTTCTTGTCTCTGTGAAGAACGTATCAAGTTGTTAAACATCGATCGTACTTTCCCGTTTCTGTATCGATACTTTACTCGAGATTCGTCCGCTAGGGCAGATGAACCCACCCGAACGGTAAAAATGTTTATTTTACCGGTTGCTGTGCTAACCCAATCCCGAATTTTGCATTTCAAGGGCACAAAATATGTGCCAAGTCCGGATACTCAAACTTCCCAGAAAAGCCTGCAACTCAGTTTCGCTCAGCAGTAACATTGCATCTGTGCATTCCACCAGATCGAACAACTTGTGGCCCAGGAAGATATCTATCCAGAGCGATATGCGATGAAAAACTGAGAAAAAAGAGTTCTGGTGAGCAACGGTTTTAGTGGTGAGTTCGGGCAAAAACAGCCGTACATCAGTCCAATAACACTGTTGGCTATTTGTAAACGAGAATACCAGGGTGGGTCCAGAATTTCACGAAGGATGAAAATGTGCCCGACACGGCCTCAATCAAGTGCAAGACAAAACACAGTATCGCACTTGTATAATCACACGAAGGAGACAACAGATGGATTATAACGCTAGTTAGAACCCTTCATGTAATTTCGATCAAACTTGTTACTCTGTGCCTTTTACCAGAAGACCTATTCTAGGTTTTTTGTTTTGATTCAAACAACAATCTATTTATGTCATTCATCTAGAAAGTGGTAACTTTCCAATAATAAGCACGGATGACAATTAGAGTTCGAGAAAAATTAAAACTCATATGCAACAGTATAGTCGGCAGCGTTGGAGCACTGACATAGATAGATTACCAACTAATTTTCTTTTCCCACTGATGAGTTGTGGAAGGACAATCCGAACTGTTAGGCAGGTAACTTTTTTATTACACACTTTTTTAGTGTGATGAACAGCGGACGGGATAAATCCCATAGTCACAAGGACCTGTTATTCAGTGGTGGAAACCGGTAACCTAAGCCCTGGGACTCGGAGTGGCGAACCACATAAGGCTCCGATAGGTTAGGCGTGATGTTGAACCGGACGACAGCAGAGCTGCCTACCACCAAAGTCAGGTGGCGGTGGTGGGGTTCGAACCTCGGGCCACACGCCGGTGACAGTGATTAAACCACTGCGCCACCACCATCGAAACTCAGCTAAATCCGAAGTTCACCCGTGTTGCAGAGCGTCTTCTGATCGATGAAATATTGTCATCAGGAAGCAGCAAAAGTGGGCAAAGCAGCTAGGTGACACATTGCCCAAATCGACGCAAACACGGACGGGCAAATATTGAAAAACGGTCTGATCAGCTGCCCGGTGGCTGAGTGGGTACCATGTTTGCGTATTGCCCGTGAGGTCCCGGATTCGATCCCCAGTTAGGTCGATGGATTCGCACTACTGATGAGACCAAACCAGGTCGAAACAGCTGTCCAGTGCTTCCTAACCTTTTAGTTCACGCTTCATTCATCATATATACGACGAATCTCACCCTTCAAATACTGAACAGTTAACTTACCAGTTGCGGTGTCCAGAGGAGAGGAATCCCCAAAGAAGCCGCACGTAGCCGAGCGTACCAGGTCTCTTTCTCACGACACGTGCGACCGAATAGGTACAACGTTTCGGACGGTAAATCCTGACGTGAAATCATAGTGAAATCATCCACTACGTCACTTCCATTAGCCGGTGTGGGTGAACGTGATCGGGATGGGGTATCCGAACCGGTCTGCTCAGGCGATGCAGGCTGGGTGATTGAGGAGGTCATATTTGGAACACTTGTGGAAGACGGTAAACTTGGACGTGAACCTGGGCTATTCTTCGACTGCGTGGGAAGCAAGATTCCCGGAAGAAACGACGAAAAAAACCGAGTGATGTATGATTCAAACCTCAAATGAGCATGCATCGAACAGGGAATCAAAACGTAGTTAGAGAAAACAATTCGTTGGGACTATTACTACGCTGCAACTCATAACCTAAATGGGAATGTGTATTCAAAGAGAGAGAGGCTATTCAACTGCGATTATCGTGCAACAAGTCGGCGGGAATTATAGAAGCGGATAGGGGCACATAAATCCAAACGGTCACTTGAAACAACAAAGAGTGAATGAAACTATGCAGCGAAAAACGAACCACTTTCTGTTCCCTAGTTCATCATCATCATCATTATCAAGCCTGCATTTGTCCAAATCAAATCAATCGAATAGCACGGTGGGCGAGACAGGACGACGGGGGGGGGGNCCACCGAGATGAGATGTTAACCGTGTGAGATGGGGGAAGGCACATCCAGATAGTTTATTCTATCACTGGATAACCAAATTGCACCGCGTTGGTTTGCATTATGTAAAGGAGGAAAAATCGATGAATGAAGTCCAATTTAAATAGGACAAGACAGTGTGAGAGTTTTTCAACTACGGCGAAGTACGGACTCAATTTAGGCGACAATTAACCAAGAGTGTGGGGAACTGCCTCCTCTCCCCGGAGGGGGGAATAAAGTAGTCAGTTGATTGTTATGATAAATTGTTTGAGTGTATTATTTTTAGCCACGACAAGGTATGTCTGATGCAATTTTGTTGCGGAAAAATCGATTCAAACAAACAAAACAGGAGGGAATTTAAAACGACACAGGGCACTAGTCGAACATGATTGGCTATCATTCCATTCTATCCCATCCCATCATATCGTACCATATTTCGTGAGTTTGAACAGCGTCGCTCTACTTTCCCTTTTCTTCTGATCCTGTTGTAGAGTACTGATGGTAACTAAGTTGTATATCAAATAAACGTTTGAAAGAATGATTATTATTGATAGAAATAGCTGTACCTTTTTCGGGATAGTGATCGCAATCGGATATTTTTTACTCCACAATCTCTTCAACACCAAACCGGTCGGGAGTAGGGTGACACGCGCGTGAACCAAGTCGAAAATGCGTTGCTGTTGGAATCGCATCGTGGTGATCGACGGCAATTCCTCGTTCCACATCGATCTACGGGCAATATTACGACGGGGCCGTTGCAAACGAAGTTGTGTTCCGTCCAGCGTAACGAATACCGAGTGCGTCTGACTCACATGATGTGTTTCCGGATCGTAGTTGTTGGTCTATGCGACAACAAAGGGGGAAAAAACAAAAGGCAGTGTGAAGGCGGTCAAATAGGGACGAGAGAAAGGGGACAAAAATATTACGTGTGTGTGTGTGCGCGTGCGTGTTTACATATTTGTGCTGAAGTCGAATTGGACAAATCAAACTGAGAGAACTAGTGTAATCCAATTCTAACACGACTGACTCGAACAACCCCGGACTGTTACAGAAATCCAATAGAGGGATTCTAACGGTTACTGAGTGCTAGGTGTGATTTAGACTGGAGGGTGACAGATTTGAATCAATCAAACAGTAACACTTGAGGGGAGAGGAAGAGCTAGACAGATGCGAAAGAGATTTCTCCAAATGGGTGCCTAAGACTTTAGGGCACGACATACTTCGCGGCAGCCCACACCGACGAGGGTTTTTTTTCTTAGGGAACATTAATCGGAGCTTTGACTCAAGAGTCTGACTCACAAAGCGTGGAGCGTAAATCCAACGCGGGAGGGTGACCGAAGCACCCGTGTGGGAGCTTCTGGAGACCTGTCACTCAAGGTCTCCGGGTTTTGACTAACTGTGTTGACTGTGCATTGATTGTAGATCCGCTTTTCGGGCTCGGCCCTTAACCTCATGCACCCAATGAGACAAGTGGAACGTGGACGGGACTGCACCTTACTGTCTGGGGGCTGCCCAGCTTGAGCGAGCGGTAGCTGGAGTGCGAAGATTCCCCCCACCGTCGAAATAAAACCCCAGTTACCCCGCTCCTAAGTTCATCTAACGGTGTCTTTTGACTGATAAACTGCCCCTCACCATGTTTATTTGCTGGAGTGATCTCTCCTGGGCTGGTGTGGATAGAAGGAGGCCAAGAGGTGCCCAAGTAGCTGGCTTTGTGAGACTGAGCTTTGTCTGGCCTCTACCCGTTTTCCTTTCAGGCATCACTGGATCTACGGCGGTGAAAAGCCATCCTGAGCTCACAGGATCATGGAGGCACGCAAAGCATCACACTACATCAAGGTGCAGTCTCGATGTGATGGGGCAATAACCGTAGCACTAATGTGGCAACAATCATTGCTAAGCGCCAATTCGTACACTTGATCACCTACTGCTACAAAACAAATGCGTTCCAGAAATGGTCTTCGGGTCTCAATTCTGATCTGATATAATGTCAGTATAAAAAGCCTAAGGTCATTAGATCTTCGCTAGGGGACAACAGCTCATTTATTCCTCTTTTGCTATCCCAGAGCGTCACATAAGGATGCGTGTACTGTTTTGTGGATTGTCGTCGTCTATTTTCGATAACCATGGTTACATGCTCGGGTTCGAATCCGGCGTTACTGATGATTTCACAACAACCGTGCGATGCTCCTTAAGTTATGCGGCATTCAATGACAAAATAACCATACGCTTTAAAATTGTTCTCCGAAAAAAGCAAACCTCTCTCACACCGTTTCCCATTACTACTGGAAACGACATGCCACACCTAACCTAGTGAGGCCTTATGCGGTTCGCCACTCCAAGTCCTGGAGCTTAGGTTGCCGGTTTCTATCACCGAACAGCGGGTCTTCGATACTATGGGGTTTACTCCGTCTGCTGTTCATCAAACTAAGGTGTGTGCAATTATTGTATTACAGTACAACAGTGCAGATGAGAGGTTTAAAATTAAAGTATAAGTGAGCAGCATACATCCTGATTGTGTCGTATGAGCCGAATAAGAAACGACCAAAACAGTATGCGGTCACGAGAAAACAACTGGGGAAGTTCGGGAATGTGCTACACTGAGCCACGCCAAATAAGGGGCTTCATCGACGTGGCACGTCTTCACGGATACGATTGTTGTGAAAGTATGCGAGGACTTGATAATGAAAAGATCCTGGTTCGTGGTGGATATTAACTAAGTGGGCACAGCGAACTTGCGTTCGATATCAATGGTACTGTTGTGTCCCGGATAAGTAGGTGAATAAGAATTCAGTGAACTAAACAGGACGCTTATTGTAGTGGGCACACATGTAGCCGGTTCTTAAACCGATGAGCATGCCGGAGCGGGCAACACGTAGGCAGACAGGGCAACAACTGGCTGACGTGTCACACAACATCCGTATGCGGTCAAGCAGGCATACAAACAGTCAACGAATCAATCAACGCGCACAGTCCAATGTTAACATCTAATTGGCTAGAGCCGATCGATATTCAAATAGAGTCAGTCCGCATGGTGTGAATGCGTGCGTGTGTGGTAACAGGCAGCATCTGTCAATCAATCAATCAATCCGGCCATAGGCATGCAGGGCAAACGTATCAGTCGGTTGTAGGCCACACCAGATACAAACCTCGTTCATCCAACCTTTGTAGACTGGACGCTCACTCTTGTCCAATTTGAAACCCAAACCGGTGCCCAATGGTCCACTCGCGGCAGAAGTACTGGGATCTTCATCATTCATATGCGGCACGGACAACGACTGCAAGTCACGAAGTTGCGGTACCGTTGTTGTCGCGTTTAGTGAGGGTAACGCCGGTGCGTATATTGGCCACCAAATGTCCTTGATACCGACACCCTTTGTTATTTGGTTGTGCAGAGAACAACAGAACTGGCTCAGCGGTGAGCCAGATATGGGACATTTTGTCGAACCGGTCAGATCCGCATCACCCCGAATCCCGGATCGAATTAGCAGATAAACGTAGACAATAGCCACACCACAGACCAAACCCCAGAGAAATGTGGTGAGCAGGTAGAACGATGCCACCACGAGCACTAGAAAAGACAGGAGATAGAAACTGGAACAAAAGAGGATATGTGCGTCAAGTGAGATAACGCGCAACGGATGGAGTGAAGTGAATGACGGGATTGCTTCAATCTACATAGAGCTAGAGCAATAACCAACTGTGGTGACTTTGGTAATAAGCGTAAATCAACTCAAATGGGATCAGGGACACACGTGAGTAACGAAACAGAAAATACCACGGTACTAGACAGTGATGACGCAAGCAATTATTCTTTTTTTTAAATCATTGACAAAAACGCCGTGGTCGACCGTTTACAATAATAACGGTCACTGGAAAACTTATTTCCTGCGTGAAGAAGGTATGTGAAGATGTGCATTTTGGAACAATCAAGCATGACCGCTTCCTCTGGTCCAGCGTTCATCAAGGATCTGAAACAAGAAGTGCTAACCCAGTAAATAATTTTAAAAAAACTGAGGCAAGCGAAAAATAGATAGTACTACAGAGCGCTTGTTCGTGCCCATGGTAATAGCAGTCTTGTGAGTCACGGTATTACTGGACTACTAAAACCACAGTAGCGAGGAGTGAGGGGGGGGCTTGATTTCAGGGACTTCCTACCGACCTTCCAGTGGAACCGCCTCACCCGTCGTGTTTCGAGTACGCGACTTGGTGTCCAGTCGGTTGGATTACACGTTTCGGATAGGAATTACCGAGTCCTGAGTGCCCAAAACGTCCCACTTACCAGACGAGTCAATCACATGAGGCCAAGGGAGATGTCGCCACAACGATGAGACTCCACCTTGACGTGGTGTGATGACTTGCGTGCCTCCATGACCCTGAAAGCCACTCATGATGGCTTTTCACGGCCGTACATCTAATCATGCCTGAAAGGCCAACATGTAGAAGCCAGACAAAGCTTAGTCTCACAAAGCCTGACGCTTGGGCACCTACCTTCCTTTGTTTATCTACACTCTCCCTGGGAGAGGCCACCACAGCAAATAAGCGCGATCAGAAGCAGAAGTAGGATAGGAATGCCTGGGGCGTACTCTCGACCGTGGGAT
>UZAN01044645.1:0-18781 GCA_900618425.1 Echinostoma caproni | reverse complement strand
GTCCAGATACCAGTTTAACACTAGAGCACACATTACTATTGATATAAAATAGATGAATTCCCATCCGTTCACTGCAACCAATCAGGGAAGAAACCGTTATACGTCGACTACCACGGAAGACATGTTCTCAGCAGCCATGTTCAATCTAGGCGAAGTGTTGTGAGGGACTGTCCAGTGAGCAGTGCCTCGGCATTTGTGAGAGAATTATTGGTAATTTTTTCGATGCCTTCGAAAGACAGAAGATGAATTTTGCGTGAAATATCACTACGCTCGAGGAATTTTCGAATGACNCATTTAGCGTGAATAAGTTACATTATACATTTCTTAACAAGCAGTTCATGGATTTGGTGGATTTAAGTTGAAGGTGTGGATAAAAGTGTGCAAGGTTTATAAAGCCGTTTAACAGCACTAAATAAAATAATAAATACAACCTTCTCAGGTGTGAGCTAAACAGCCTAATATTTTAATCACTGCGAACATTTTGCTGGCAGGGAAAAGTTGTGCGCTTTAAGAGAAATTTCTGCCGTAGAGAACAAATTGTTGGTGTTAATGAAACTCGTGCAATAGGACTCTCATTTTAGAAATACATGCCATTTTCAATTATCAAACAGAAATATCGCTAGCTATGGGTGGAGCGCATTTATTTTGAACTGTGTTCACCACTGCAATGATCTTAGTCATTAGTCATTCGACCATGAGTGCCACGATAAAATTTGTGATCTTTTCTAAGTTACAGCTTAAAATTTAAATAATACTTTATGCAACGCAGCGAGAAGGTGTATTCTTTCTAATAAATAAATGCTGTTACCTGAGAGTGTTTAATTCGGTCAATACACGCATCCGAAATATTTTATTTTTCCGATTATTTTTATTTATTATCCTTGTTAACCGTTACTTGGGACAATACCACATTCATTTGGGTGGATGAAGCTCAAAACAGTAAGCATTAGAGGGAAATCTAACGAAAACTAGGGTGTTGCACTACTCTGATCGATATCTTTATCCCACATCCTCTATCTTCTTCTTCCTATTGGCCATTCTTTACATCTTTAAATGCTTGATGTTTGATTGAGTACGGTTTATCGGCTGACCCGTTGCATATCTTGTACCAACCAAATGTATGTGCAAACAGTCGGTGATGACAATACATTATCTTTCGGTAGAGTTAAATCTTATGTTTGATTTGTGAAAGTTTGGTAGCTTCGGTGGGATCCGACGCATGGACAGCGACTGCGCCATTTGTATAACTCACGCTCCACCAGGTGAGCTGCGAGGTCACGCCGACAGAGTAATGATTTTTTTCACAATTTGGTTATCTGTCCAAATTACACAGGTGTATGGAATGCTTCAGGTGGCACGTCACATTACTGCCTCCACAGGTTTTCAATAAAATCGACCGGAATCCACCATATGTACTTCTAAGACAGGGTTATGTTGTCTGGGAGTTATAATTATTGTGCGCAAATTGTGCATAGTTCAGTAACCTTGTCACCGTATAAAAAGCATGAGCGATATCACGTTTTGTTCGAATCCCATTGGGGCTACTGGCCTTATAGTAATGCAAAATGAAATAGGGAATCGATTAATCGACCGCATCAATCAACTCACATCTGGACTGATCAGTTTTACCAGTCGCTCAGGAAGTCATTATCTTTTGCAATTCAAATCTGAATAGGTGTGATGTTTTCGAGTGTGTCTCGTTCCGTCGTTGCCGAACCAAAATAAGTGAGTGATTATATCAGAAGACGACATCTGTACAAAAATCGGGTAGTAATTCTGGTCAGCCCAGATGTAAGCTGTTTGGCTTAGTGGTCAACAACTTAGTTGACCAAGATTAACTCTATTTTCTGAATGATTCTACGAATTCCAGGCAGTTCAACTGTGATGAGGCACCAACATTGCACAGTATGATACACCCAAATGCATTTGTTGTCCAATGTGAATGTTCGAAACTCGCAAGGAATTATCTGGGTCAAATGACTTGAAACTCAATTACTGACTGCGTGAACGATACAACAGAGTAACCACAAAGCTGGAATTATTTCGGTTCATCATAGTTGAAATAAACATACGGACGAAGGAGCGAAACCAATCTTCTGAGTCTTCAACAATCCGAGAAATATGTACATATCTGAAGTGGAAGGTAGTGTGCACTGCACTTTCGGATAGCTATAATGTGACTACTCAACAGTAGTATGACGCTGTTTACAGCAGACAAGGTAAGTGGATATTCTCACAGAAATGTGAAGTGATACATGTAATTGTTGTTAGTCCGTTTATGACAAACAAATTAATTATCTCCTATTGGAAGATAAATTAAAAATTAAAATACAGTTCGCATATTGAATCTAGGCGTTTTATTTGGGGTTAGGAGACTGGGATTAGGATACAGGGATACAGTATTACCACCACATGGTTAGAATGAGTTTGAGCAATTAAAAGTTTATTTTCTCATGCATTATCAAATATCTTTTGGTTTACCACTGGGCGATAATGGAACAAATGTGGTGACTCTGAACTCTTTGGGCATGATATGATGTTTATGACTCCGATTATTTGTCATGATTATATTCGTGTTGATGACCAGCAGATATCTGAATGGCCTGACAGTTTTATTGCCCATTTTTAATCGATCCGAAACAGACTTGAACAAAGTCAAAGATGCGGCCACAAAGAAAGTCTAAATCCGGCTCCTCGTTCACCGTTTGTACTGCGTTATCCCCTTTGACCAAAAAACCAACTGGACCGATGGAATAAGCTACCATATGCAAACTCATGGAGCTTTGTTTGTGAATGCAATTCAGATTAGACGACGACGTCAAAACGACTACAATGGAATTTTAATAGCCCTATTTAATTTCAGGGAGCTAATACAAACGCTGGATAAGAAAGAAATGTCAAAAGCCCTACCGAACAATTGGCTGCAATGTGTTGATCACACGGTTCTCATCTAAGTCATAGTAAGAAAGCCCTTGCAGTAGCATCAGTGACACCTTCTACCAAACAAGTTCAAAATGGAGAAATATTTGCTTACCAGAAGGTCTTCTACAACCCGAGAGGAAACGGTCCATCATCAAGCTATGCGTATGCATCCAATCCTTAACTTCTACTGAACTGATACTTCAAATTGTCACAGAGATGTTGTCACGGGTCCGTGTCCAAAAGAAACCAACCACACTTATTCTCAGCTGCATTGAACACAGAAAAATAATAGCTTCTTGTCACACACTCAAGTAGACGCTGCGACCGCACCATAACACAAACAAGGGAACAAACAACAACCGGTCGATCGGACACAGGCTCAGTCCACGATATTCTGAGTGGATGGTTTGGAAATCCAAGCCAGCTTACTCAGGTGATTTGCAATACATTTCGTCCACCAAGTGATATCATGTCTAAAAAGCTTCTTTTAAAAACACGTATTAAGCAAGGTCGTTTTTTCAATGCATTTTATTCATGACTTTACAAAATATACATTATAAGTCATAGGTGAGCGGGTAAGAAAGAAAAGAGAAAATCGATGAAACGTTTAACAGTTTGCATCATACCACGCCCGTCCCTCTCACACCCAGGAATGTTGTGACTTTGATCGAGTAAACTAGATCTTCACAGAGTTCTGCCATCTCCGTTGTATTCAACATATTCGAAGTGTTTTGTACCGTCCATTATCGAAGGAACAAGTCGTACGATTTGTAGATACATTCAGACGAGGGCTATGAAAGGACTAAATGAAGGGAACAACGGACGAGACACTTCCAATTAGCCTGTTGAATTAACAAACCCGAACTGTCCAAACAACGCCCCTCTAGTGGTAGACCGGAGGTGGACAAAAATCCTTTTCTCTTTCAACGCAATTGGACCCACAGTATCCGGTGAACATAAGTGAATAAGAAAGGCTACGAAGCATTAGTTTACTAATCATTATAGATCATTATAGATCACTAAATCGTGTGTCACATCAGGGGGAGAGGCTGAAGTCCAAAGGACCATAATTATTTTTAACAAGTGTTATCAATGTAGATATCCAACTCAGTTGTTTAAGTGCATCAATATTTTTAACGCAGGAAGACACATTTCCCAACAAGGAAAGCAAAAAGCTTTGCAGAAAATCCAACTTTTTGGGGTTCCAATAAACCACGCGCTACAGACGTCGCCTCTGTCTTCACCTGCACCGTACAGTGTTTTTGTTACTCGTGAGTAGTAAGATCAAAGATTTGAAGACAAATAGTTGTGGCAGGTCAAGGAGAAACAGAGTAAACGAAATAAATTTGATGCACAGTGAAAGTATATGTAATATTTGGTAAATTGTCTGTTTTTACCTTTCCATGGAGCTTGTGAGCACACACGCCGAGGTGAAAATGTTGACAGTGTCAAATTCCTTCGGTATAGCTACAATTTAGAACCACAAAGAGAACGATATGTGATCCCATTCCAGCTGGTCTGTAGTTAATTACGATCCGCAAGGCAGAGCTGACGTAGGAATTTATGGAGAGAAAATAAGGTATGCCCACACCAATAACATTTAAACTTCAGAAATGCAGATCACCTTTTATCTTTTACTCATATTTTGTTGAATGTACACTTTTCATGCTGACGGGAGTGACCGATTCGAAGCTGTTAGTGGAAACAAGACGGAAAACGGATAAGATCAGCCAATGATGTTGGGATTCAAACAGCCTCTTCCGGGAGGCGATTTGGTGCTCTCCGCGTCAGACCACCACAGCGATCTATAGATTGGCTAAATGCGTAGTTTTCCCTCGAATGTATGTTTTTAAGTCGAACACGTAGTCCATTCCGAGTGAATACTCATTGAAGCTTTTGTCCGTCATCGATGCACTCAAACATCTAGTTGATAGATTTCTGTTGAACTTTGCCCGATCCAATGGGATCTCTGAAATTGAAACGTTGACCGAAATCAGTTTTCCCAAATTTGCCGAGAGAAAAATTGACTGCAACTCTTCATCCCTGTCCGCTACAACAACCGGTCGATCGGAAACAGGCTCAGTCCACGATATTCTGAGTGGATGGTTTGGAAATCCAAGCCAGCTTACTCAGGTGATTTGCAATACATTTCGTCCACCAAGTGATATCATGTCTAAAAAGCTTCTTTTAAAAACACGTATTAAGCAAGGTCGTTTTTTCAATGCATTTTATTCATGACTTTACAAAATATACATTATAAGTCATAGGTGAGCGGGTAAGAAAGAAAAGAGAAAATCGATGAAACGTTTAACAGTTTGCATCATACCACGCCCGTCCCTCACACACCCAGGAATGTTGTGACTTTGGTCGTTTAAACTCCAGCGTCACAGAGTTCTGCCATTTATCGGACAAACAGGTCGAACCATCTGGCAATGCATATAAACTAGTGCTGTTAAAAGAAAAACCTAAAGGGACAACGGAGGAGACACTTCCGATTTTCCTGTCAACTTTCTAAGTATTTCCCGAAACCGAACTGTCCAAACAGCGTCCTCCCTTCGCAGTGGTAGACCGAGGGTTTTTCGGGCCTAATTCGAACCCGGTGAACATAAGCGACTAAGGAAGGTTACGAAACAGCAGTTTACCATTCATCATGGGGCACAACGTTGTGCGTCATATCTGGGGACAGAGGCTGGATGCTCATGGATCATCCTCTCAATCATGACTAGTTCACACTCCGGAGAATTCATGTGATGTAGTGATCCAGTTAGGTAGGTTCAAACAAGTATATCAGATAAGTTAGAACCAATAGGGTATCAAGAGCGTTAAGAGTGATCCAAACAAAAGATGGCTTTTTGGTACATTTCCACATCCTCCCTGTTTCCTAGAAATAAGCTTGCCTTTTAAATAATAAATAAACTTCCGCACGCTTCTCGGTGCACTGTATTTCATTACCTGTGGAATCGCTATCTGAACGAGAATTCTTATCAAGAGACGTTTTTTTTAAATCCCACATGGGGATTAATCGATGCAATCACAACATAAGTAAACTTCTGTTACCTCCCAAACTTATTGCTTTCAAGTTCGATTGTTTACTAATAAACTGTGCCCATTCTCTATCGGAAACTTACAACGGTTACCATGTACCCGCGTTGCATGTCTGATCCACGTTTTCAGTCACGATTAACCGTATTGGTCAAATGTACAAATCTAGATGCAAATTATGTGATATCCGTTATGGCATACCAAAATGAGACTGAATATGGGCGTTTGTAGTGATTGTGTATAAACGGAACATTCTTGTTTCTGTACATGATCGAGTGCCTTTGTACAATTATGGTGCGTAGTGTAATTCGATTTCGAATATTCCGGTGTTTTATTTCATACTGCGTACTGCGTAGTTCGGTTTGAGCCCAATTCGGGCGATTCATTGCGACTTGAATCTGGATAATAAGTACAGATTATCACAGTTGACGTCGCTGTCAGTTTATATCTCATTATGGATACCCGAAACTTAGAAATTCCTAATATTCATTCGAATTCACGTTATGTGAAGATTATTTGGAGCCTTTTGAGATTTGGTGCTTTGCTCGCATGAGTCTGGATGCCGAGAGGAAGATGGCACTTTTTCTTACTGCTGTTGGAAAGGGAGCTTACGCATTGATCAAGAATTTGGTATTATCAGAGTCACGAATACAACTGAAGTACGACGAATTGAAGGATCTATCAATAAAGCATTTGTAGCCAATCAACTTCGAGGCAGCTGACCGAGCGAAATTCCATTGCCTTGCTCGTGATCCTAATTAGTCCGTCCGAGATTTCTATCTTCAGCTGCAGACTCAGGCTTCGCGCTGTAATTTAAAAAATCAGCTTCAAACCCAGCTCTATGAGAGACTCATTGCTGGAATTAACTGTTCTGAGCTACAGCAGCAGTTATTGTTGATTCCAAACTGCACATTACAAGCCGCAAAGTTGGTATGTGAACAATATCAGGATTTACGTGAGGACGTACGAGAGGAGCCGAAATTATTGTTCGGTTACGATCGTGGTTCGGTGCTTGAAGCTCAATAATCGTGGTAGTTCAAAGGTGTCAACAAAGCCGTCAATCATAGTTCGACGTCCACACAACCTGTAAATAATTACATCCACCACTGGAAGCATTGTAAAGCATGCGTTGGGAGACATTCTCGACTGACTTGCAACTCTCGCAACGACAAGTTTCACAAGTGTAGTACGTCTGAGCATATCCAGTCTGTTTGTTCAAGCACATGTGACTGTTTGACACATAATTCAGTCTCTGATTCTTACTTGTCAACAGATTTTCAGTCTCTTACTTTATCAGTTACCATTTCCAACAAGTCTCAACACACTACTCGTACATTCACAGTCAATTATTGTCTACGGCATTCATTCATCATAGACACAGGTAGTGTGATTTCGTTTATTTCAAAGACTGTGTTTCAGCGTTTGAAATCACGTGTGTATTTTAACATAACTGACATTTCGATCAAAGGTATAACTGGTCATAACCTTCCTGTTTTGGGTTCATGTGAACTATTTCTTGCTGATAATGAAAAGCACACATTTAATTGCTTCTTTCTCGTTATTGATTCGAACAATTATACGAAACGCATGGAAATTTCTCTTTCATTTTTCACTGATGATCAATAGTCTCAACTTTTTCAGTTAGTTCCAAAATGCTTCAACCATAAGGATGGAATTAAAATGGCCCCATTTTAATTGGAAATTGAAGGTTCCCCAATATTTCGGAAATATCGAATTATACCATTGGGTCTTCATGAACCCGTGATGAAAGTTTTGGACCATTTGGTTGAGAAGGGTGTATTAACGCCTATTAATATTTCTTTTTGGGTTACCCCTGTTGTGATTTCGTTGAAACGTGGGAATTACTGTATCACAGATAGTTAAAGCAAACTGGCTCCTCCACCATTTAACCGAAGACATCCTCCATCAATTTCACAGATTGAAGTTCTTTCCCAAACTTGACTTAAATGATACATTTCCTCAGGTACCACCTGATGAGAAGTGTTGTGAACTGATCACAAGAGACACACCGTTTGGTGTATTTCGTTACAAGTATTCGCCAATTGGTCTCAGTGTTTGACTGGCTATATTTCAGAATGTGCTGAATTCTCTTATTTCTGGTTCGAATGGAGTTTCAGCTTGCCAAAATGACATTATCGTGCATTCACCAACCAAAGAACGACATGCTTACTGCTTGAACGATTAAATATTCACAATGTTCCTAGTAATGCAGATAAATGTACCTTTTCTACATCAGAATTTTCCTGGTTCGATTTTCTTGTTGATGAAAATGTTTTCCGTTCTGATTCTGCTCGTTTTTATCTCTTTCTAATGCGCCTTCTCCCGAGTCAATTGAAGAACGCGGTTCAATTCAGTGCCATTTTAGATTCATTCCAGATGTGGCCACAAAAACAGAACCATTATTCATACTTCTTTCACACTGAACATTTGAATGAACACGTATTCATGAAACCACGCTTAGAAGCCCACTAAGTTTTCTTTCCACCGATGCGGTTTTACATGCGTTTTCACCCAAGCACATTCGACAATAAGTACGGACGTGTCACCAGTTGGCATTGCAGCGGTGAAGGAGCAGAACGATCATCCATTTCTATGAATTTCTCGCAGACTCAGTCATACTGGACGTGGTTACTTCCAAACACACAGAAAGGCTCTTGCAGTATAGCGGTTTGTTACTCGATTGCACAAATACTAAGACGGCTCACATTTCACAATTAAATCTAACCACGGGGTATTGAAGTTCATTGGCAATCCCCACCGATCTCTGGCAAAGTCGTCAGCGGCCATAGTACAGCGATGGAGCATCACACTAGCTGGTTATTCCTATGATATTCAACACGTGGACTATTTGTCGCGTTATGCTTCGTCGGAGGAACCTTGTACATCTGATTGTTTGCTGATACAACCATTCGCTGTCAGTCGATCTGACCTAGTCCGAGAGACAGAGAAGTACTATCACGCAGTTATTTCCTGTGGTCGACACGGTTGGCGAGCTGACGCCAAGCGCTGATTGCCGGACTTTTATAAACGTCGTGAAGAACTTTCAGTAACTTGTGATGGACTTTTATGTCTCAACGACCGAACAATCATTCCTCCATCTTAACGCTCCACAGTGTTATATGATTTGCATTCGGGACATCTCGGTATTGAGAAGGTGAAATCACTCGCACGTTTCACTTGTTGGTGGCCGGAGTTTAACAGTGATTTGTGTCGACTGGCCAAATCATTTAGTGACTGCGTCCGCAAAGTTCGCAAACAACCATCTCAGTGGACTCCTGGGCTAATGTCTTCTGAACCCTGGCAGCGAGTTTATACTGCTTACTGTGGTCCCTTCCTAAAATAATACTACTCTCTACTGATTATTGATTGTTGATTATTATTACTATTATTAAAGGTGCAGCACAAAACTTTGGTCGGACATTGAAAAGTGCAACTGCATCCTGTCGCATATCTGCTTTCACTGATTTAGACAGGGGTGTTGATAATTTCCTCATGCAGTATCGGAACTCTACTCGTGCCGCTACGGGGAGCAGTTCGGTCAAATTAGTCAAAAATCGTATACTTAGAACCAGTCTTCTCAATCTGGAATCAGCTGAAGTAATTTATTATCGTGAAAATAAGCTACGTCTTTAAAGATGATTGGTGTTGAAGTAGATGAGTCAAAGAATGTATCAACTCCTTGATAGACGGTGGGTCAGACCATCGCAGACATGGTGACAAAATAAGTTGCAATACTCCCAATTCTGAATAATCTAAACCTTTCTCTTTCTGAGTCTATTTCAGATAGAAACCATTCAAGTGAACTGTTCGAGAGTTCCGTTGAAAATCCTTGAAGGTCCGAACGTTTGCGTTGCAAAGAAAGACTTGATTACAACAACCCTGAGCTTCATTCAAGCTGCGTTAGATGTGGTAATTCTGTATAAACGGAACATTCTTGTTTCTGTACATGATCGAGTGCCTTTGTACAATTATGGCGCGTAATATAATTCGACTTCGAATATTCCGGTGTTTTCTTTCATACTGCGTACTGCGTAGTTCGGTTTGAGCTTCATTCCGCGGATTTATTTGCGATTTGAATGTCAATACCAAGTGCAGATTGTCACACGTTCACAGTTCCCTTATGATTTCAGTAAACCTGTAGTATTGTTATTTTATTGCGGCGACAATTGTGTAATCTTGTGTTTATTTTGTTACAGATGCCAGACGTAATGCGCCTGCACGGTACAACTGTCCATGTCAGTGACGTGAACATGCAGGTGTATGCAGTTTTTCCGAATTAAAAATCAGTCTTCAAGAGACAAGCCCTTATTCAACCAATGGGTTTATCCGTACTGGAACGGACGAGGGCCCGAATGGCACGTAACTGGGGTTTTGCGAAGTTGAAGGAATAAGCTTTGGATTGGTGTTGTTGAATTATGTAACATTCTTATTGTACATAATATCAAATGGGATGTCCTGCAATAAGGCTTCTACCGTTACCGCGACACTTCAAGTTCAAACGTATGAAAGAAAATAACTTTTGTTTTCACGTTGGTTCTCACTTTGAACCGTTGCCAAACAAACTATATGTTGGTCTCGGTAAACTGTTGATCACCGATGATGATCGATCCTATGTTCACCGGCGATGTATGCCAGGCAATAAATGCTCTAGCAACTACAGACCATATCTAATGCCGTCAGCAATCCATGTTTGACGCAGTATTTCATTTTTTTGGAACGGTCACGTTTTTTGGGTATAATATTGCCTATGGATTGTTACTGAAGCGAAAATGTAAGTTACACGGGACCTGATAATCAGAAGCATAGTCAGCAACAAGAATTCACATGATCACCAATATGAAATATCATTTCCTCCGCAGATTTCGTCATTTGTGAAATGTTGTAATCAATCAGTACGAAATGATTGATGCATTCTTTCAAAACACTATTTCTACCAGTTGATCACACAATTTTATCACTGGAATGTGACCGACCAGTGTGAGCTCCGGTTTTTCGTTGACTATTTTGACACATATCAACCTGTGATGAGTAGGGCGGCCAAATACCTGATACCGGAGATGAGGTCACAAACTGTTACCTGGATTCGAGAGATGTGGTTGGAAATCACATGGCCCGATTATCACCATACACAAGTGAAACTCCATGGGTGATGGACATGGTATTGAGTCGACTGGTATGCGATGAATTAGCTCAATTACCGGCATCGTACAACAACAATTTCTTTTAAACCCCGATTTCTGTTAGTTTTCACCTCCGGCGATTTTTCCGAAAAACAAAATTGGCTTTAGAAAAGTTTGTTGTTTCCATTCGCATTCAGTGTGTTGCCGAATGACAAAGGTATGTTGCTGTGTTTTCCTAATAATGACATCTCTGTCAGATTCGATTAAAGAAGATTAAAGACGTCATTCAGTAACCCACATTTTCATTCATACTTCGTACTTTCTTCGGGTCGTATTAAAGAAACAAAAGTAATAATACAAGCACAACACGGAGAAACTTTAGATGAATGTTATCAGACCACTACCCCGCTGTCGTTCTCTGTAATCTATCTATCTATCTATCCATCTGGCTATCCATCTGTCTATCCATCTATTTATTCGTGTGGTACAGGGTTCTGCCGTCGTTCGGATCAGTACCACCACCCGGCTCTCGGGACTTTATGTAGTTTGCCTCTACACTTTCGAGGCCTAGGTTGCCTGTTACCTATCGTCTCACTATGAATACCAAAACTATCCAAATCAATTCTAAAGCGCATCATCACTGGACAATCGCACTCACTATTATTCACTGCTTGAATCATAATGTTGTTTCCGTACGTAAATTTCTTCTACACTCTTCTTCTCTTCTCTATTTTTTATCCGAAACACAACTTTCTTCTTTTAGAATCACCACCCGTCTTCAATTTCCCAATTGTTCCTTTACCACTTCATTCGCTCCCAAGCTGGTGTTTGCGTTTCTGTCCATCATTCAGTTGTTTCAACCCCGTACTCCCACTTAAGTCTCACCAACCGCGATTTCCAGACTCTGTGGCTGAATCTTCGGTTCCCTTCTTTCAATCACTACCTCTGCTTCATGTACCGTTCCCCAAATAGTAGTGACCCATCAGTCACTGACCTTTTATCGGCAAACATTGATAGTATTGCTGAAGCAGACTCCAAAGCTCGGTTCACAATTCTGGGGGGTTTTAACGTCAATAACGGGGATTGCCTGTTACACTCCTCAAGGACATCGCCGTTGGAACACAAGCAGAATCATTCACCCCATTAAATAACCTTCACCATCTCGCTGATTTCCGGATGCGTATCCCCGAGCGTGCTGGTGACCGTGCTCATACCCTCGATCTTGTCCTCACTCAGCTCACAATTATTTTCAAATATTGCCGCAATTCCTCCACTTGGCTAATCAAACAAACCATTGTCTTGTTTCGCTCTCTATCCAAATTAAACGTTCAACTATTTCTCTCAATTCTAGACGAACATTCTGACGATTCAGTTCCACTGATCGTTGCTGCTATAGTAAATCTCTGGCTTCCCACCCCTGGAATGACTGTTACTTCATCAATGTCTCCATCTCGGCGTTGAAATTTTCCAAAGTTCTTTTGTAAGACATGCGTCTATTTATTCCTCATTTCACTAAATCCGGCCAGCCTCTCTCCAGAATGGTTTAGCCACCCCTGTTATCGCGCTGTTCTTAAATATAAATCAGCTTTCCTCGGCTGGCGNCCCCCCCCCCCCCCCCCCTAATCCCTGCCGATGGTTCTGTAGTTAGCGCAAACCAACTGCACGACCATCATACAGAAGGCTAAGGAGCATTTTGTCGAGTGAAAAGTAGCGCAGTTGTCAAATGCTCAATCACGAAACCGGACTTTCTAGTCATTTGCCAAAGCATTCTCCCGTAGCTTCTGTTCCACTAACTTCCCACCAATTGTAAAAACCCCACCGGAAGAAAACGTGAGATCCTCATATCACTGAACCCACATAACCCATCTGGACCCAACGAGATTCCTCTCGTCGTCCTTAAGAGGTGCAACTCAAAACTGACCCCTTTCCTACGCCGCTTATTCTCTCTATCCCTCGATTCTGAGGTATTCCCAACCTCATGAGAAATATCAGCTGTATTTCCCCACCCCAAACGCGGCGACCACTCATGTCCATCTCTCTCAGATAGGTTGTTTCCAAAGAGTTACGGAATCAGTCATTGATAACCAACTGAGTCACCACCTTGAGTTGGACAAGATGTTTACCGACCATCGGGACGGTTTCCGATCAAATCGATCTACTATTGATATTCTAGCGCTTAATTCGCATACATTGACAGCGGCACTGGACAACCACGGAGAAACCAATGAGGTGTTGCTTAATATATCAAAAGATTTAGATCATGTTTGGCACTCAGGTCTGCTGGATAAACTACTCAAGTTTGGATTTCCTTTAGAACATGTGTCAAGGACAGCAAGCTATCTCAAGGACCTCAGCATTTCCGTTCGAGTAGATGGAATCATGTCTTGTTTTGTGCCTGTGGATACTGGTGTTCCCCCAAGGTTCTGTACTTTCCCCTTCCCTTTTTCTTATGTTTTTGAAAACCTTCTCTCTTCAAATTCAAATCTTATTTACACCTTTGCCGATAACGCTACCCGACACTCCTCTTTGTCTTATGGTTTTTCACGCATCGTTAACTCCAGCATTAGGGATGATAGCTCCTTCCCCAGTTTCTGTGGGTACTCAAAACCGGGCAGAGAATAACATACGTAAACACTGGTGAACAGTTAATCAGGTTTGAAAAGGCGAGTACCTCGAAGAAAAACGTGTCCATGTTGTAATTAGTAAACAAAACTGGAAACCACGGCTAGTCTAACCCAATTTGCGTAAGATTCTGCTAGAAACTAGGTCAGGTGAGGTGTCAATAAATGATGAAACACCGGGTATCAATGTCTTTGCAATAGGCTATCATGGCTTATCACTCCACGCATTGCTACGTNCGTGTTTAGAGTATTTCAAATCGAGCTTATGAGTGCGATAATAAAAGCGGAGTGAAATTCAATTGGTATGTTGAACGTGCCTTGGGCCGAATGCATTAGAAAAATGAGGATACCATCTCATGCATAATCTGGGTCATTATGAAACACGGATTCCGAATGTCCAGTGTGGCGATGTGGAGTTCATATGTCATTGAGGTATTCTCGGACTGATGGGACAAATTTAATATCAGTTGATCACAAATAGTCAACCAGTTTACGATACTAGCGGCTGACTATTCACAATAACGGTCGGAATCCGCCTACAGAATCCCGCTATACTCCCAAACAACAATCCATCTTCCATGGCCAACACCTCACACAACATATCCATTCCCCTTCACCCGCCCTTAATATCCCGAACCAGTGCACATGTGTGACGACCAAGCGTGAGCAATTTACGGGCTCAAAAATGAGAGGTTGATCAGTACTTCTCCATCTGTATCGTATTTATCAGCCCTACTAAACAGGTTGATATAAATTGAGATGTATTAGTCTGTAAAATAAGGCGGGTAGTGGCGGGTTTTTTAAATTTGGCCTTGCCTTGTTACGCGGAGTATTATTTCGTAAATCTACACTAGAGGAACGCGTGGTCATCACTTTTGAATCAACTCGATAACTTCAAATTTTGTCAAATGTTGTCCGGCACTGCCACAGTTTTGAAATCCTTGCAGTTTATCGCGCAGAAAAATCAGTTTCTGAGTTATGCCCAATCTGTGAGAAATCGCTTCAAACGAGTGCAAAATTCTGGTCAAGGACAGCATAGAAAAAACCGTGCTGGCTGCCTTGCGGCGATTAGTTGGCGTTCTGTTGCTAATTTGACCGTTCCGTCTATTATCTCATGTAACATTCGTTCATTCATGGGAAAACTCGATGCTGTCAGGAGTATGATACACCAGAAGGAATGCAAAAATGTAGGGGCTATTCTAATCCAGGAAAGCTGGCTACATCCCGACATTGAGGACAACACCTTGCATCTTGATGGATTTGACATATTCCGAGGCGATCGTAATGTGAACTTACCACACTCAGATGGTGGAATAGTCATTTTCGTCAATAGGAAATGGTGCAAAAACGCTCATAAATTTTCGCAATTTATACTCTCAAGGTTAGTTGTATTTCTGTTTATTGTAAGCCCCAATTTATCGGTCACTTTCATCACATCCCATTAGCAAACATTTACATTGCTCCCAACACGTCTGCCTCTGATGTTCGTCTGTTTGTCGACTCTTTCTCATCACAACTTGTATCAGATTAAGACCAGTCTTTATGCATTGCTGTTGGTGATTTTATTCAGTTTAATATCTCTTTCCTTACAACTTTAGGCCTGACAAATCTTGTCAATTTTCCTACCCCGCTTGGTGTCCAACTTGACGGGATTTTGTAAATAGCTCCGATTTCTTTTTCATTGAGAAGCGGGCTCCCATAAGTAACTCCTACCGTTGCTCTCCATTTTGCATCCCAAGATTTACGGTGAATACTTTCATCACTAAATGAACCGTTCCACATCCAGCACCATTAAAAGGAGAAGTCGCACTCCTGAAAACGTATCCAAACTTGAAAATATGGTTTCATATACCGATTTCATTGTCTTTTCCAACACTGACAACTTTTCCAGTTGTGAGAATCTTACATGTTATCTTAATTTTTGCTACGATCTGGGTTGCCCAGTTGAGAACTTATATTTTCGAAATGACAGATTCTCTTCTCCTCTTCTAAAACGACCTCGTCGTGATAACGAAAAGGCTTACAGGATATATATCGATACACTTATGGGAAACCAGAGCTGCCGTGATATATGGTCTGCTTCGAAGCAGCTCCGTGGATCACGCAACAAATCCTTTCCAGATGTTGAGAAGCTACACCGTCAATTCGCACATGCTACTATAACGAACTCAAAACCATCTTTATTTACATCTACTGGGGAGAACCAATCTGTCAACCCTGTGGAAGTCCTGAATGTACTCAAGTCCCTCCAATCTAACAAAGCAAATGGCCCTGATTCCTTGTCTCACCTCCTACTGAAACAGTGTGTTAAACAACTTGTTTCATCTATTTCCGAGTTGTTCAATTTGGGTATGTCATCGGGAAGCATCCTTGATTACTGGAGAGCTGCTCGGATAACACCAATTCCCGAAACAGGATCTTCCGAATTTCGACCGATTGCCTGCACATCAGCATTATTGAAAGTTTTCGAAAGAGTCCTTCTTAACCGGCTGACCCTTACCCAGGACCTTAGGTGCATATAAACATTTGCTTTACACTCTTGATGCTGTTGCTCATGTTGTTCACTCCGTTCCATCCTTATTAGATAAAGGGGCTGGCATCGTCCGTTTAATTTTTCTTGATTATGCTTAAGCTTTCGGGTCACTTGACAGCGGCATTCTTATTCAAGGTCTTTCAGATTGTGGTGTGGCACATAATTTACTGAATGTACTAATTAATTACTTCACTAATCGGACGCAATACACTTTTTGTAACGGCAAACCTTCCTCCCTGATAGAAGCTGACTCTGGAGTGTTTCAGGGTGCAATTTTGCCTCTATTTCTTTTTTCACCGTATAATAAGGACCTTCCTATCCCTCCCAAGTTTATCGCCTGCATGTATACTGATGACATGGTGGTCAGCTGTCCCTCGACTGATCCTGAATGTTTTCGTCAACTTCAAGTTTGTCTGAATAAAATCTTTAATTTTTTGACTATCCGATCTTTAATTCTAAATGTAGATAAATGTGTGGACGTATATTCTAGCCCTAAAACAGCCATGGCTAGTCAAAACCTTTTGAATAATCAGCCTGAAATTTCTGTTATTGGTAACACCATCCCAAAAGCCAATTCTGGGAAATACATTGGAGTTACTTTGTCAGAATCTTTCTTAGTCCAAACATGTTGAAAACGTTTATATTCGGGTTCGTAGACTATCCTTCTACGCTTTCAGGCTTCAAAAGCTCAGCATTCCTTTAAACGTAATTCTTAAATTTGTGACTGTATGCATTCTTCAACACTGATGAACTGTTTCCCCGTATATTTTCCTGGTCTCAAGGAGAACGACTTTATTCTCTTTTCCAGATCTCTTAAACTTGTTTCCCGTTGCAGTGGCATTTCAAGGACCGTTTTGGTTGACTTTATTGTGAGCAAGCATTTTGATTCATGAGATAGATTTATCAGCCGTATTCTATCCAATGAAGAACACTGCCTGCATGCTCATCTCAACAAATCGGTGTCTCTTATCCCAGTACGCGTTCCAAATTTAGGATTCTTTGTGCACGCACCACCAAATATAAAAGCAGCATGATACCTTATTTTTCTCATGTCTCGGTCAATCGAGCTAATATTATTACTGGCAGTTTAGGATTTGATCTACTCCGTTTGTGTTTCATTTACTAAAGGCATATTTCTTCTTTTCCCAATGCTTACCGTTTTCCCCACTGTAACTTGTCGAAAATGCTGAAAATTCATCCTATTGGGTGCATGAAGCTTTACTTGACTTGACTTAGAAAAATCACCGCAAACAAACTTGTTCTCTCCGGGGTGTGTTTCTTTTCAGTGGGAAAATTCATCCAAGAGTTGGTTTGTGAGCAAACGTGTTCATGAGTTAATTTTGCCCATATCTATTGATCCTAGCACGTCATAAAAAATTCCCCAGAAACCAGATGTGCATTGTGTTCACTGAAGACCCAAATACGAAATGATCCTCCGGATCTGACTCGACTGCTCACTGACCGTGACATGGCTGGTCCAGTGAGCCAAATTCTGAACGAATTCAACACATCAGAGTGGCTGAAACAACAACCATGGGAATCGGTGCTGGATTTACGTGCATAAGAACCTCCAGGTAACAGACACCAGTTCGGAGCATAATGGAACAAAACAAAAACACGCAACAACCCACACAATGCAAGCGTTGAATGTGTAACCTCGGTTGATGATGACAAGTTTACATATGAACAGGCGAAAATGAATACATAATGACACACCGATTAGATCCACGAATTCGTCAAACTGCATTCCCAATAGCCCATCAGAGCATTCTCATATCCTTGTATCCAGATATTACAGTGAATAAAATGACAAGAAAAAAATATTTTTTATCCGCACATTCGCCACGAAATACATGCAAATCCGTCAGTTGTCCATTTCAAGGTCCTTCATTACTGTTATACTTTGAACACATGATCAGGCATAAATTGTACAAACTGTAGACAGGGAGCTTCCGAATTGGCATCGTTTTAAGAGTTCGTATAAACTAGAAGCTTTAGGGGAAAGAGAAGAAACGGTTGAAAATATGTTCGTTTTGTCCAAAGGATTGTTCGCTGATTGTTTATTCTTCACCATATTCCCGAGGGTATGGATTCCATATCGGCAGTGAGGCCGGGTATGGCCTGTAAGAAAAACGGGAAAAAAACAAAGAATGAGCCCGAAGGATACGACCATTGGGAATTGGAGTAACCTTTTAGAAACCTAAAACATTCGGTCCCCTTTCACCAATTGGTTAAAACAGAGGGAGGACAAATACTGCGATGTGTTGAAATTTATCTTAATCTCCTCAGTAGTTACAACGTCAAACAGTTTGATAGTCATAACAGACAATTTTGGTAACGACAGCGATTTAACGGACGGAGGGCAAAAGAGCGGGTGTGAGGGTGAGAAACAGATTCACAATCACTTTCCTTATCAAAAATTTCTCGTGCAAATAACACACTGCTTTACATTATAGTGACTGAGGACTTTAACAGAAAACCTCGTATTTAGCAGCATTTACCATTTCTCCGGTACAACGAAT
>UZAN01044644.1:1912-28706 GCA_900618425.1 Echinostoma caproni | reverse complement strand
GCAGTCGCGGTCGTCCACTGGAGCAAGTGATCGACCTCCGTAGATTACGTTGATTGGGGCATGTTTTCCGCATGTTACCAAATAGGTTGCCACGGCGAGCGATGTTTGCCGAGACAAGTAGTGGGTAGAATAAAACCAAGGGTGGTCAAACGAAGACTTGCCATAAGGGTATGAAAACCCTAACCAAGAGACTAGGTCACATAGGCCCCGTTAGAATCCCTGACTGGGGACCTCGGGGTGATGGTGCTCGTGCATCCNNNNTCTCCATCTTCCGCTTGAATTTGCTTTCAACATTCCAATCTTCATTCTGCCGTTTTATCCAAACGGTAGCCGAAAGATAGCAACCAAAACCGGCACACGAAAGTGTATGGTTAATGGTTGTAAAAACTGAACTGAACTGAGCATTACGATTAATGTTTATGCTAGATAGGATAAGCAGCGAAAGCTGTAGTTTAAGAATGGAAGGCAGGTAGGTCAGGGATTGAGCGGNGCGAAATTCCCACATGAAGTAATATGAGACTCACAATCCCGTGATTAGAGTGGTTATGGTAACCAGAGAAACAATGCTAATAATTGTCAAACAGCGGCGAAGAGTAACAAATTTTTTAAAGTAGGCTGGGGAAAACTACCAGTGAACAGTAAAGCATGACAGAAAAAATACACTGATAAACAAAAGAATATGTGATTCAATGCTTCGTTCCAATTTGTCGTAGCAGGCGAATGTAAGATGATATGCGATTCGCTCTGCTAACAGTCTTACACATGGGTGAACCACCGTAAACTGCTTTCTATGGTGACTATTCGGTATTTGGTGGTGCGTTCTGGTGTTGCATACAGAAAGTGATGACAGATTTCTAAGGGATTACTTAGACCAAGAAAGATGAAGCGCATTCGAAACATTTTGAAGCATTTACCTGTTGACCAGGTTGGTTCAAGAATAGTTGCACTAGTGTTAAACTGTTCTTAACTAAGTCCAAATCAGACTGGTCTGAGGTGGCTTGATATAAGACCACATCGTCAGCCTATTCAAAGCTGTTGACTAGCAGGATAGACGGTAAGTCACTGATGAATAGCAAAAATCAGTACGGAAAACGAAAAGCACCCTGAAGGATTCCATAATTACGCACTGACGGTTTTATTCACTGCCGTTTGGTTTCGTTCCTTAAATCCTCCCCATGAAATCGTCTTCCAACCACGACAATAAAGTGGCGGACATCTGGAACGATAGTAACTTTCTAAGGAGTAGTGATCGTGGAACGGAAACGAAGGCGGAAGAATAATCAAGAAAGACAACGAACGAATATTTGGGAACCGTCGAAAGATTTACAAACAAAGTGCATCAGTGAAAGGTAGTGTCCAACATACATCTAATTGGCTCATATGTAAACTGAAGGAATAGCTGGAAACATTGTCAGACCGCAAATGAGTGAGAATAGTGTACTCGGCTAGTTCAAGTTCAGAGGAAGTGACGGCAGTGAGACGAAAGCGTTTGTATAGAATGCTGAGGGAAAACGATTTAGGAATGTCAACGATGATCGAAGGTCTCCAGGACTCAGGGATTGAATGTGCATATGCGTTTATTAATGATGGAAGCACAAATTTCCGTGAGTGGACCAGTGCCGTGTTTGAACATAGACGGAGATAGACCACCGGATCCTACAGCACTCGTGATCTTCGTAGTTTTAAGAACAGGACAGACCTCTTCAAGGGTGACAGGGTCTGTGGTAGATAAGCAATTTATTGGGTATAGAGATGGTTCGAAAGATAGATGAATGTAGGAATGAGGTTTCTAACGTCCATCATTTTGTTTGTTGACCGTTTTTCCCGTCCTCACAGCATTTGGATCCTCTGATACAACCGCCTCTCATTTCCAACTCCCAGAACTTGTTTTGGTTCCAGTTTTTTTATTTCCCCTCTGGGTTGTAGAGAAAGTTATATGACAGTGACTGTCCGGTGCAACTTAAACGCCTGTTCCTTTTTTCTCAGAGCTTTTAGCAGTAGACAACAAACCGGTGCAAACAAAAATTGTTTCCGTAGGACAGCACAAATTGAAAATCACATTAGCTGTTTCAGTAGACTGTTCAACAGAATAGACAGACTGCTTGAGGGAATGCCACGCAGAGACGACAGCAAGAGAGCTCTTTAGGAAAAAACGGTCTGTTGATTGAAAGATCGTGAATTTGTATGTTTATTTGTTTTATCTGAAGGAGTATGCCAAAGTGTAAGGACGAAAATAGAACGAAAGTGAACGGTACGATATGGATTTTAATAAATCAAAGATCTCCAAAGCAGTCCCTAATTTTGTCTACAGCGAAGTATTCTTAAACATGAAAAGCAAATTCCCTATTTGTTACTTTCCGTTCATATGACGGTTCCGAACCTTTGAACAAAAGTTTTCAAATTCTTTCCGAACCATGTCAAAATAAATTAGACTTGTCATGCGATTGGTTGGTTCAACTGGCAGTCGAATTGGTCTGTGGGCGAGCGTGCTAACCTATTATCGCTTCTGCATTTACGAACCAACGGATCTTCATGGTCCGCGATTTGTTTATTAAAAACGAGAGAAGGCACGCGAGCGTTAATTCGTCACGAGACCCAGAAAGCAGAAAGTCTCTGCAGCTATCTCGGGCTCGCAATGTTCGGCCTTCTGAAACCGAGACAAGTTGAATGACCAGATGAACGAGCTGTGATATGGTTGTTGCCTTGGTGCCAATATAATAAATAAAATAAGATAAATGTCTTTTACCTTGCTTTTTCTATTTATTGGATACACAAATGTACAGCCAGCTTTCAGGAAGGGGGCTGCGGCCATACAAAGGCTGACTGGGGAAAATACAGATATAGGGAAGACGGTCGGCAATGGAGCGGTTTGAACCCGGGACACCCAGGTCATTGATAATAGAGAATACGAATCGGCTGCGAGGGTCGAAAGATAGACCCCGTTAGGTATTGTTGCGAGGGTGGATAAACTTAATTTTGAAATGCTTTGGTGAGATGGAAGTTGCTGAATTTCTTGCAGGGATCAGACATTGACTGACAATCCGATTCATAAAAACGAAAATAGCTAAATAGCAACCGCTCGAAAACAGCCCGCATAGCACACACACTGGTGCTGTTTATTGCAGTCGTGTCGAGATGCAGTAAAGTTGCGTGATGGTAGAACATTCAAGGAATTGCAGTGTCTATATGTAGGAAATCCAAGTGGTGGGGGATTATTACACCTAATGTGGAGATGATGCTTTAGCGGTATTGTTGTGCCATAGCTACAAAGACCGAAACGTCCGTTCCTCGTCGGAGCATGATCCCAACGGTCGATAAGGGCTGATCCCTTCTGTATAACGTCGATGAACCCGTAAGGTAACATGAAAGATAAAATGATTGACGATTGTGACCTGTCAGAATGAACTAAAACCCGAAGTACGGGGTTTTCTGGGGGTGTCAGATTTGGTGTAGAGATGCGAAATCAACTCGCAGCTAATTTTAATACTGATTTTTACTTTGAAAGACTAAGATATTAAATTTTCAACAGCTACAGGTGCAGTGAAATTTTTCCAATTGCCGTCGAAGTGACCGACGTTCCTGTTTCCTAAACTATCCTACAGTTCTATCATGTCAGCATGGATCGGTTTCAAAAGTACCGAATTATTTTGTCGATAATAAATTTTCGTACTGGTTGAATTCTTCTCTTGGTCTACACCGATTGTAGCTCTACTGAGGTTCGATGGAAAGACTTCTCGAATTTTTTGTGATTAAGGTTGTGTTGAAGATTGTTGCTCAAAACCGGAAACTGTACCCAATTCAATCATTCGAGCAAAAGACATCGTCAAGAGCCACTGACGGTTAGTCTGTCTGCGTACAAAAAGATAAGGAAATTTGCTTTTTAATCGTTGGGATTTATTCTGTGCTCATTCNCGAATACGATCCCATCGGTCGACTGGGCAAGGGCAAACTATGATACAATCGTGATCAGAAACAATGTGGAATTTCGCACCGACCAGTTATGATGAGAAGATATTCGATTGACTTGTGGACAACCGAGGCTTCGCAAAGTGTTTCTGAATAATATCATTCGCTGCTTTGCTTAAAGGACATGAAATTTAGAGGAGTCTGTTCGGAAACCGAAACTATCCCATCAGGAGAAATATCAGTTACCAGATCAGAGGTGAACTGGGGACACTGTGCCCGGAGAATGACACTGAATGATAAAAATCGAAGTTGAAATCAGATGTGAATTGGTCAACTCAAAAGAGATCTCAAAAAGCGCCCCAAATGACCAAGAAGATGACAGGGAAAAGATGTTGAAATCAAACGAATATAGTATACTGGAGGGCATCCAACAAGAAGCTTAGTTATGACAAATTCTTGGGTGATGGTATGTTTGTCGAAAGAGGTATAGATACACTATTTCATGTAAACCCCCTTCCACTATCAAAATAACCGGGACATTCAAAACTGGCAATTTAAATTGTCTCTGGATCGATCATAAATGTTTTAAAACAATTTTAGTGGACAAATAACATTTGTCGTTTTGCTTGGGGTATGCACAATAACGTTATCCTGATAGACATTAACCCCAACAATATCTCCAGCAAGGTTATTCGTCACTTGTAGAAAAATCGCAAGTGAGTTGCTCAGACCAAATGGAAAAATTCGTTTTTCTAAAGTAAAGATGCATTTTGGGCTCCAGCTCCCATGGTCACATTACTAAAAAAAGACCCGTCATAAAATATCCGAATAAATGTCAATGGATTATGAAAGAAACCCACATACTAAAAGGGAACCAAATGTGATACCAATCGTTGAAGAAATCACAAGTGATTTGAATGGTAGAACTTTGGATCATCAGTTTTCCAAACTCTGAGTGAGTTGGGATTTTGTTCGGGTGCTCCGGGACGGATCGTTTGTCCGCAGTCTGCCCATGGGAGCTTAATTTCTTGAGCAAATTTCTTTTAAGTGCATAAGGGGGGGAGGCTATACATATGATGACTGCTTTCGTTTTGGCAAGAATAGGAGATCACCCGTTTTCGCTCTATGCAGACCAGAGTTTACAGGGTCTGGGTTCTTCCGGTCACATTCACGGTGTAATTTATTACCACGAGGAGGCATGATCACACTTGATATGGACTCAATTACTCCACCTCTTAGAGTGGTGAACACGGCTGCATTCGAACAGACGCTTCGTCGTGCGGCCATGGTACTTTGCTCAACAGTAGCAAGTGAATGAATAGATGATAATCTTTGTAATAGCCGAAAAAGAGCATTGGATAGCTGTTTCGTCCTGTTTGAGACTCGTCAGCAGTGCTTCCCTTTTTGTCCCTACTGGAACTCGAATAGCGAACTTCCAGGTTGGGGGTCGAAACAATTTCGCAAGATCATCAACAATGCCTAGTGCCTGCGCGCCATCAAAAGGGAGAAATCAAACATGGAATTAATGAGTACTTTTTGGCGCAGTGTTTATTTGTCGCTCATAAGGCACTATTTCAACGGACAGATTGTATAACATTCACTGAGCCATATCTCACGACATCTATAACCATTGAAAATTCAAATCCTTTGGGGCTCAACTTGGAAGGCGGAGTACAACAACCGAAGCTTATGTCAAAGCTGACTAATTCACACTCCTACATCCAGTCATGGTCAGACCACCGTGTCGTAATTGCTCATTCAATGTTCCCTCCAGATGTGAGCAATGCTTCAAATCTATCGACCATCGAATACTGAAAGTCGATTTACATCTTCAGCGTGGATAAACTAGGTCTCATGGCTTTGGAGTAAAATACTATGAACTGCGGCGATTTACATCCCTCCTCAAGAGAAAATAGAATTTAAGGGCAGCGCCACGGAGGCTGCAGACTGTCGAAAGTCGTTCTAGTTTTCTTTATTCGCGATGAAATTCATTCCCGAAAACCACCTATAGCTGTTATCAAGCTCTCGAGGTGCTGAGTTTGTTCAGCCAACTCTGACGGATCATTCCTAAGGGTGAGCACGGGCACAGTCAGTCAAAGTCAAAGTTTTATTATGGGAAATACTTACACGCGGTTGCTGTTCTAGTCCCATAGGGTTTAGCACAGATGAATCGATTCACGGTTCATAGAAAGTAGACGAATGTCACAATTTATCCTTGTTTCATGCACTGCTACGGATGTTGAAATTTAAGCTTCATCCAGTTTGTGCTTGAAGGAATCAATTGTGGGCGCAGAAACAACGTCTAGTGGTAGAGAATTCCAAGTAGTGCACACTGATGGCGAATGAATGACGCCGGCATTCTAGTCGGCATTTTTGGAGCATTAATTTGCATGAGTGCCCCCTCCGGTGAGTGTTAGACGACGAGGCAGAGTGAACGACACAGGTGATCTGGGTCCCACATTATTTGATACACTAAGATCAAGTCTCCTCGAATGCGGCGATACTGTATGGAGTACAGTTGCAATGCTTCCAGGCTTTCCGCATAACTCTTGGAATGCAGTCATTTGACCATTTTGGTGGCCACTCTTTGTGGACGTTCCAGAATCTTCTGATCGCGTTGCAGCCATGGATTTCGTGCTTGAATGGCGTACTCCATGTGGGGTCGAATGTAGGCTGATAACAATCGTGGGAACAGCGTAGGTTCAAATTTGCCAAATACTCGNAAACCAACAGCCGTAGATGACGCCCGGGAGCAGTTTAAGGAACAACTTAGGTCGTCTTGAACAATGACACCGAAATCCTTCTCATTCAAAATACTCGGAAGTTGTTGATCTCCCAGAAAATACAGAAACCGAGTTTGTGGCGAAGGGATACGACTGTACATTTTGATGCATTTAAGTCGTTTTCGATCGTCCATTGATGGGCAGCATTAAGTGTACTTTGAAGTTCAAGCGAGTCCTCTGATTTTTTCCCCGTCTTCCATATTTTCGCATCGTCTGCAAACATTAACGTTTGTGGCTTCAGAATCTCCGTTAGGTCGCCTATAAAAACAAGGAAAAGTTGAGAACCGAGCGCGGATCCCTGTGGAACTCCTAGTGCTACGCTGATGGGATCATAAAGTGACCCAGAAACGCGAACTGCCATGGTGCGCTGTAGTAGAAATTCTTCTATCCACCCCAGTACAAGTCGCCAAATTCCATAGTTGTGTAGTTTCCTCAGCAATATTTTGTGGTTCACTCGGTCGAGTGCTTTGGAGAGGTCGAGGTACACGACGTCCACTGCATCACCGTGATCCGCTGCTTTTGTCCACTCTTCTTGGGCCAGAATCAGGTTAGTGGTACACGATCGCCTGCGAAAAGAACCATGTTGAGTGGGGGATAACACGTATTTTTCCAAGTGGCTCATCACATTTTCTGCCACAATTGATTCCATGAACTTGGATAATATGGGGCGGTAGTTAGCTGGGTCAATACGGCAACCATCCCTGTATATCGGAAAAATCATTGCTTGTTTCCATGTTTGTGGGAGCATAGTTTTGTTGAAAAGTTGTTGGAATAGTTCACTTAATGGTTGAGCTAAGTTACTTATCAGATTGATAAGGTTTCGTGGATGGATATTATCTAACCTCGGAGATGAATTCCTTTTCAGACACTCCAGTTTTGATGCTATGAAGTTCGGGCAAAAATCCATTGTGGTGATCATTGGATACGATATATCCTCAAGTAACAGAGGCAGTCGTAGTCCGGTGTTCGTAGGTGCGGTGAATAATCGACTGTACTGAACTTTTAGCTTTTCATCTGCCTCTTTTGTTGTGACTGAAACACGTTCTACCACTCTTAGCGCTGGAATGCCAGACTTAGGATTTCTGGTGGCATTTATGTGTTTGTACAACAGCTTTGGATTTGATATTAACTTGCGCATGAGCATTCCTTGGTGTATTAACTTGTCTTCCCGCACCAACCTGGTGCAGTGGTTTCGAAGTTGATAGTATATATAGTATATATATAGTTTATATATGTGTTGTTGAACGGAGATCGTTTATAAGCTCTCCATGAGATATTCCTATGCAAAATCCACCTTTTTGTCTGACTTCGAATGGTTGAGTAGGCGATGTGTTTGTTCTTCGTCACGCCCTTTATCATTTCCGTTAGTTGATTTTTAAATTCTTCCTAGGATGCCAGGGGAGCAAATTGTTCTTTGGGAAATTTCCATTGGAATTAGTACTTCGCCTTTGACTGATTCAGAGCTTATCATATTTGAACACCTCGACCGCCAAAGGGGATCATAGTGTGTTGGATCTCCTGTGCATTGTCAACCAATAATACGATATAATCATCATTTTACTGGTCAAGATCTGTTTCCTGGGACGAGTTCAACTCCAGAGTTTGCTAGACCAGTAATGCATTATGTAGAACAGCCTATATCATAGAGTTGGAAATGAATGACAATATAGGACGGTTTTGTTTTAATCCACTAGAGACACAACAATAGCTGACGAAACTTGGCCATGGACTCTAATCTGAATTGAGTTGCGGCGATGCCAGACTTCTCAGGTACTCCATTTCCCAAGGAATAGCTCCACATGGCAGTCCTATAGATAGAACCAAAGAATACACGAAGCTCCAAGATCATGAAGATAGTACCTGAAAAGCATTACGGTGCTCTAGCAACTGTCATCCAAGACGGGTACGTCACTCAGTTTGTTCCTCGCGGATTTGTCCTTCGTGAGTAGTCGATAACCACCAAAAAACGATGACTGATAAATTCTAAGCATATTGAGATTAGAATTATACACCTGTGGTCAACTCAGTCACTGCTAGAGCTTTTTCAACAGACGGATACAACAATTATCTAACCCTTCTCACTAGGAGCGGACCTGATCAACGATCCAGTTCTTGGATAAAATAACTTGCCTCCACCTACTGAGCTGGGGCTTAGATTTTCTTGTGTCTCCGCCTTTGAAGGTGGCTCGTTCGAAAGTAACCATCCAACACGTTTCGGAATAGTTGTGGGAGAAGCTGACGCTGGTAGACAACGAAACTTTGTCTCAAAGTGTTCTTCCCAGACTCCAAGATACTGTTGTTTGTTGGGGATAGGCGAGCCGTCACCTTCACAGATCGTTTCGTTCACAGTCAGAGCCTTCCTAGCGGCCACTCAGATTGGATGAAATAACTAAGGTGAATTTTTCATGGTGTCAATAATTTTCATCTCCGAGACACGTTGATTCCATCCGATCACGCGGTTTCCATGTAAGTTCGCATTGAGTCCACGCCTCGCTATGAGGCTCCATGCCGGCTGGGATTCACCGGGTTACATTGAGAAAGGCCCAGCGGAAATCCAGAATTTCACGGTACAAATGCAGAGCGCATTCAATCAGTGCAGTTTTATGCTATCAGGTGGAGTTATTGCTAGCTATTCAACTGATGAGCTTCGAAACAATTAACTTCAACTGTCGGTTTGTCGTGCGTCTGGAACGCCCAATGAAGCCAACGGACAGCTGAGCACCAGTTGGAGTCGGATTTGAAGTGAATGCTCTGGTAAAATAGGTAACCTTGTATGTAATCCCGCCATTTTCGGTTTGTAACGATGAAGTTGATTGAAATCATTGGTGAACACGAACACCGAGTGAGATACCGGCGATATGAGCTTCTAAGGTTAGTACCGGCGAGGAAAAGGTTATGATTAAAATATAGAGTCAAAAGCTATTACCCGTTTTTCCGCGTGTCAATGGACTAAACCAAAAGGGCCTCCGAAATATGCTCCTTTCGAAGACAATCGAGTTAACACAATCACGTTGTATAGTATTTGACGAACAAAATCTCTGAATGTATCTGGGATGCCATTCGTGAATGTGTACGCCGATGGGATCAACAAGTTACGTTCATTGGGCGGTGCCTGTCTACTGTTCACAAACTTCTACGGTTCACTGCGCACAACCGACTGTCAGCTGACTTCCGTCCTATCACTGTAGCCTCAGATCTCACTAAAAGCCACATCGATATCAGAGGGACCAAAAACCGGAGCCTCAGGGAGCTCAGTAAGACGTGAATAAACCTTCACAGACTGGTTAGAAGGGTTGTCAATCGGATGATAGAGCTGGAGTCTTAGGTACAAGTCGCTTGGATAAAACACACATCGACGGCTGGGTTATCAAGCGTACGGGCTGCACACGTCTGTTTTCCTGTACATATAAGATTTTCCAAGTCGTCACCCATGTAGAATATACTTAGTCTTTACTGTAGCCTTATTATGAAAAATCAGATACGAAGCATAATACGGATAAAGCAAATAAGGATTTTCTTTCGCCGAGAGAATCAATCGGCCGTAAGTTTAGGCATAAGAACAATGCGATGCCGCACTTGGAAACTTGCAAAACTCCAAGTTTTCGATTGATACAAATATATGGATTTGAGAACAAACTCATCAAATTGGCACTATTAGATTTGAATGCGGCATATTTTTGATTGGTCTAGCAACTGACATTCGTTTCCTCTCAAGCTATTTCTATCTTGGTAGTCAGTTGATGTGTTCACTAGTTATCTAGCTGGTAAATGTACCCATTCATGCAATGCATAATGGTTGGACAGACAGATGTATACCACCACGATAGGCTATATCATGTCTTTTCTTTTTTTCTTTTACTTCCTTTTACTGAATGTGCAATGGTACAATTTTCAGGAAGGGGGAAGCGGTCAATCAAAGGGCTGCCATTCCACACCCAATGGGGAAAGCCAGACAGTGGTGGTGGGATTCGAACACATCCCCGGGGTGATAATTTGGTGACGTTACCACCGGGCCACCATCACCCATTCAACATGAAAAGGTTGACTGAATCAAATGCAATGCAATGCCCTGGACCGGATCAGAATCACGTGGATGTCCTAAATAGCAGTTAGACTTGTTCAAGAAATGGTACAAAATAGGTCATATTTTAGTCTAGGAATACACATAATGGGGAAGGTAGCACTTGGAAGGAACCGCAGGGGGAAATTAAATCGAAGCTATGGGACTGGTCCACACGAATGGCAGTCACGTGAACATATGAGTTATTGATAACATGCGGAAGTAACAATTCACGGTGTGTGTGTGTGCGTGTGTGTGTGTGTGTGTGTGTGTGTATGAATAAGAGACGCGTCAATATCCTATCTGTAAAGGATCCGGAATACCAGGGTGTAATTGGAAGGGGTGAAGGGAATGGTCAGACTATTCAAAAATGCATTTCGGCCTGACGGAAAACGTAAAATCTGGAACAAGTTTTATACGTACTCCAGCATCATGTTTGATTTCCACCGTCATGTACTAGAATCTGATTCGCATCAGACTGTCGCACGTGGGTTGATGACAACAATCACAAATGGTATAAAATTTGTCCAGTCTTTGGCACACATTCATTTATCATGATATTTTCTAGTTCAGCAAGAGTCACGCTGAATTAAGTATTTTAAGTATTTAAGCATTTTCGGAGTTGTGGACATACAGATATCGAATACACACTGCATTTGAACAAGAAAAGAGGAAACTGCAGGGAGAGAGTTCTCGGCAAACAGTTTTGCCTAGGACCTGGAAGGCAGTAGCGGTATCCACACCGTTACATAAGCCTCCACCTGTGGTTAACTCCAAGGTACGTCCGGGTATAAACCGTCCTAAGCCACACCGAGGGGCGAAACCTAGAGCGCGCAGAAATGTCATTCCTTCAAAAGGGAGTAGAGATAGGTTAGAAGAAGAACTTTAGGAGCTGAAGAAGCAAGTGAGTACCCTCCTTGCAGTAAGTATCCCCAAAGTTGAACTTCGAAGAAACCTCCTCATACTTAACAATGAGGAGCCGAATATAAGGCAATCAAAGGCCCGTAGGGAAATGGACAGGCGTAGAGTCCATGACATACTTAGGTTAGCTTCGCCAATCATAGCAATTAGGAGAGTGCACGGGGTTAGAAAATGGAAAACACCACCACCGGAAGCACCGCAGGCACCCGCTAAACCCATATTGGTGAAATTCACCAGACGACTAGATAGGGATCTGCTACTATCCCGAGCAGAATTAGTGTGGAGTGCCACTAAAGGGCGTTACAAAATAGTCCCTGATGAACCTCACGTGAGGGAAATGAATAGAAAACAGTCAACTTACAAGACGGAAGGAAAACGAATTGGGGCAAAGCTAAAACAACTGCCCAGGGTACCACAGGTTTTAGCAAACCCAAATGTGGTAATAATTGAGGACATCTTGGAGGACCTTACGCAAGGAAATGAGACTCCAATGGAATCGAATAATATCGCATCCGACCAACCAATATTATCACCGGGACTAGCATACATTTTCAAGCTCCCCGAGCTAGATGAAACGGTGGTCGCAATAGCAGCTGGCACCATAGATCAGCCAAAAAACGGGCTGCCTACTCGGGTGTGACGCTCGAGGATAAAATCCGAATGAACAAACACCACTCGTTAGGGGACAGGAAAGCATTGGTACTGTTGCACGCCAATGCATGTGGTATTAGGAATAAGTGGACAGAGCTGGTCACACAGGCTACGGGAACAAAGGCTGAGGTAATTGTCCTGTCTGAACCGTGGCTAACGCAGGACGACCACATACCCGAATCAGTCTTAAGCCGGTTCACAGTTCACAGACAGGACAGGAAAGGGGTACACTGGGGGTGGGGTAGAGTGGAGTAGCTGTCCTAGTCAGACACGATCTACCCCACCATTAAGATAAAATAGCGCAGTGCACCCGAAATGTCCAGGTGTACTCAATTTCCCTGGTTCTACCTTCGAGGAGGGTTAGCATAGAAGGAAGCCCGGAATACACACCCGAGGAGGACCAGGCACTCCAAGGCGCCCCAGATAGCTTATACAAACACTCACAAGGAGTTTGTATATTGGGAGATTTCAATTTCCCAAAAAGAGATTGGTTGGTTGAGCGGGCGCCAACAGGAACACCGGAGAGCACATTCTTAGAATGGATGCCCTACAGCAACATGTCCGGGAGTGCACTAGGTACAGAGACGGAGATAGGCCATCTCTACTGGACCTAAGAATTACGACGAGGGAGAGAAATTTTACAAACATTATCCTTTATCCACCGCCCGGGTAAAAGCGACCACATAGTTATCACCACAGCAATAAGTCTAATGCACCGTAGAAGTAATGTTAGGATGTCCAGGAACTACAGGATGATAGATGCGATGAGGCTGGAGGCTTGAGTTGCGGAGTTGGTTTGGGCCCCTATCCACGAAGACGACTCTATAGACCATCATTGGAGCCTGTTCAAGGCAAATATCTTGCTCCCGCAAGATGAATTCAATCCCCTAAAACCCACGACAACGAAGAACAAACCACCTTGGAGCCGAGCGATTAGGAGAGCGATACACCATGAAAACAGGAGCTGGCACATCTATAGATCAACGGGCAGTCACAGATCCTGGGTGAAGTACACCAAGGATAGAAATAAAGCAGTGGCAATTCAGAGGGAGCTCAAACGACAATATGAGCTCAAGCTGGCAAGTTGTGCGAAATACCGCTACGTCCAAACTAAGGAAGGGCTCAATGAAAAAGTTAGGGCCTCTGATACTGGATGATGAAGCAGAAGTAGCCCAAGAGGGGGATATAGCACTACGATTCAAGGACTACGTCAAAAGCGTACACAGGGTAGACCAAATCGATACTGCACAACCTGACCTCCACACCACTGGATCGGATATTCCCGGATTACAGGTGGGTTTGAATAAGTGTGCACAACAATTGGTGAGCTCAACGCCACCAAATCCGCTGGCCCAGACGGTATCCACCCAGCTTAGGTTCTAGGAAGCCCACTTTGCCAACTGTGCAACAGAACTCTAGAGCAGCGCAGGATACCATAGGACTGAAAAACTGTGGTCACCATACACAAGGGTGGATGGAGACAGAAGGTGGAAAACTATCGTCCAGTTAGTCTCACGAATATCTTGTGCAAAGCGATAGAGCGAATTATCAGTTCTAGGTCCACTCCTTTTTTTGTTCTACATTAATGATCTTCCTGAACGCCTTGGCTTACCTAGATATATATTTACGGACGACGTCAAGGTTGTAAGACCAAATGAGAGAGCGGAACTAGGGAGGGACATGGGAGAAGTGCTCAAGTGGTCAATTACATGGGATCTGCCTCTCAACATAGGAAGGAGCCATGTCTTGATCACTGGAGACGAGGGGCTGATAGTGGGGAGTAGTCATGGCGGTCTTTCACTAGGAACGACACAGAAGGCTAGAGATTTAGGAATCATAGTGACAGTAGACTACAAATGGGCAAAACAATGTGCCGCAGCGGTGCACCGTGCTCGTGGAGAGCTTTCTAAATTGAGGTCGGCACTGACATGTAGGAAACCGGAGGTATTCGTACCTCTATACAAGGCCATTGTTCGACCGCATTTAGAGTATTGTATACAAGCCTGGGCTCCCTTCTTCAAAAAGGACGCCGCTTCTCTCGAGGGGGTCCAACGATTAGCCACAAGGATGATCGAAGAACAGCGAGGGAAGTTGTATAGGCAGAGACTGAAAGAACTTGGACTCTTCTCCTTGGAAAAAAGAAGACTCTGAGGTGACTTGATAGAGAAATTCAAAATTATGAATGGTCTATCAGGGACGGATCCAGCAGTGTTCTTCGAGAGGATGCAAAGTAATACTAGGGGGCACGTGCACAAGCTGAAGAAAGTGCGCACGAGACTAACGATGCGTTTAGATTTCTTCAGCAACAGGGCAGTCAACTCATGGAATAAGTTGCCACAGGAGCTGGTGGAGCTAGGGAACGTACATCCTTTCAAGAATGAGCTCAACAAGCGCTGGTTGAACTTATTTCCCGAAGCAGACACGTAGGTTAAGGTCTGCAAACAGCGGTAGGTTTTTCAGTTACTAACCACCCCTACAGGTGGAACGCTTCCAAATGTGAGGTCTCTCGCCTGAACAAGGGGAGAAGTTATTATTTTTCCTTTCTGTTCCCGGAAACGACTGCGACGAAAAGAAAACGTGTAGAACTGCAATACAGAACACTCCTTGTGGTAGGGGCCAACACGTGGCTTACTACCGAAGGAACTGTGGACGTTCGATTGGCCGTGGCCATCTGTCCTGTGCAAAAACTGGCTGACTGACTGATTGACTGAATAATGATAAATAACAGTAATGACCTTCTGATCTCAGTCAGAAAGAGGTTAAGGTATGATCCTATATTACTGAAGAAGATTATGATGAAATGGGTCGATAAAATCTGTAATCAATAGGTAGAAGATAAATGCACGGACTCGAAAGCTTGATAGACTAATGGAGATAAAGAAATAATCGCAATATAACTGCCAGTTATTGGTAATTCACCTTATGTTGATTTATTCATCAAAACCAATTATCCACGGGATGAGAGATAGGTCAAACTTACTGGTACAGATTTCTTCAAATGTCCTGGCCTGCCCAGACACGCTTGACAGAGTATAAGGTCGGCGCAGTCGTGAGTCTTTAGCCATAGGGAGAGAGAGGGTGTCAAGCATAGGGATATAAAGGTTAAATAATATCAGTGAAATTTATACGAATGACAAAATGAAACTTATCACGCAGCTTCCTTTTCAGTGAGAAAATGTATCAAAAGAATTGCATAAGGCAATAATTTTTGAGTCAATTGATTACAGTTGCTTCTATGTATATGCGACGCAGCAGTAAAAAGGTCTGGTAGGACAGAATCTTAACATAGTACGAAATTCTTGATCATATCGTTCATGGTTGATTGGCCGCTTCCCCATTCCTGAAAATTGTACCCTTGTGTATTCAATAAAAAGGAAGTAAAATTAAAAAGAAAAAGAATGTTAGACTTCCTGGTTAGGGATCTTATAATCAAGCAAATTAGTGTGGCTAGGGTTGAAGTTAATGGGTGGCATTGTCAAGTGATACTCACTCCCCACGCAGATCCATTTCATCCACCTAGTACATCCCTGTCTTTGTACTATAACTCAATCATTTGTTTCATCTCACTCCTTTCTACATTTACCAAAAAGGAGCATCAACCAAAACCAGCGCACAAAAATACAGGTCTGTACAAACCAAAAATGAACACTTTTATGGATGAAATCGATTAAAAGCAATTTGGACAAATTACCGGGCTAGTTTCAGGTCAAGTTAGATGTTCTCAAAAGGATAACTCATTCTCGGTGCCTGGGCTAGAGTAGTTCACATGTGTATTTTCGGGTTTACTTAAAAATAAATCGATCAAAACGGTTTACGAGTGGAGCAAAAACAATGTTTTTTGTCTGCAGTATCGTTCTGGACAAGAATGGGATAACCTGCTTGCATTAAAATGCGGTCTATGGATTCAAACGAAGGCAGGTCTCTGAACAGATCACGATGAGAAGCCGTTTTCAATGGTGCGGCGAACATAGCAATATGCCAACAGCTAATACTTAACGGTCCTAGCACATACCTGCTCTCCAATGGTGACTAACCCCCTTGCTTACGGCACTTTGAAAAACAGCAAAAGTGGCAAGCTAAAGTACCATACAAAACGGTTATGGATTTGGAGACCCGAGCCACTTGTTGACAGGCTCCACACCGCAAATTGCAGATGGGCATCTTATCGATCTTGATAACTTCCCACAAAATATCCGATAACAACGTATCGCTCGCGGAATCATCATATCATAGCCATAGCCGGAGGGGTCCATGTAACTTTTTTGAACCCTATTTTGACGTATTTATTAATCAAATCCCTATGTTCAATGGCACGCATAATTTTCATGTATTTCTAAAAAAAATGTCTTTGGGTTTTGTTCCATCAAAAATGAACAAACACGGAACAGACTGAGCACCCTTTTCATTCACTATGCAGTCGAACCCCGAGGAGGTCACACCTCTATCCATGCGTCAACTGGATGAGGAAAGGCACGAAAAGTTTTTAACTTGTACTTTCCTGGCGTCGGTATCCCACTAAAAAGGTTGATTGAAGGCAACTCGAATAAAGGGCGTTAGCAGAGACCTGTCAGTCGCACTGACCGCATCACAAGACAGTGCTCAAATAAAAACTAAGGTGCTAAATCAGTGTATCCGTGATCATACGCATGTGTATGCGTGCCACGAAAAGGGACGAAATAGGACGCTGTGAGTTCATATTGAGTACGGTCTGGACGAATAGGAACGCACACCGGCTGAAAAGCACAGTCAAATTGACGGCGTGGCAGGAATGTACACATTAATCATTTCCTGTGAGGTTGGAAAACATGGTTACTGGTTGTATGGCTCCACAAACACACTCAAGGTTAGCCTTATCTTTGTCCCATCAGTGGATGCTACGACACATTTCTTCAATCTTGATTGCATGCCTGAAACCTCAACAAACATAAGGAGCGAACAATTCGCGTTAAAACTCCCTCTTGCGAACAAAATGGTTTGTGCTAGCAGAGCAGTGTGAAGTCCACAACAAACAGATACGCAAGATTATCGATACAACACATGACATCATGAAAATAGGAAGAGACTCTCTAACAGAAGCCTAATACATTTGGCCGGCAGTAGAGTGGTTTCATAAATCGACTGTATGATGTTACACTGGTTTTAGATGACCAACACTCCCTATCTCCGGTATGTCTATCCAAGAAGCCGCAGTACTACGAAGGCTTAACGGATGGTTGCAGAGTTTGAAAGACTGTCACAATATTTGCAGTGCCACAATGGGTGAGAACACAACAGTTGTGGATGACACGAGTGCAAACGATTCGATCCGATAGATCAACGAGATGCCAACGACTATTGTTCAAAGCGTTACTAAATATTAAAAAAACCTGACGAATATAAATAAATAATGTGAAAATGTTCATTTTGACGTTGAACCTCAGTAAGAAGCGGCACTTCACGTAATGTTGACATTTAACCGAAATCGAAGAGTGACGACAATAAGGAGGTTGGACTGTAAGCTCAACTAATCCCCTCAATATGTGCCCGTGACAACTTCCGCTTGTCACTACACTCAAAAGAACTTCAGATAAGGTTGGAATCATAGTGTCTGAAAGAGCAACACTATTTCATGAGGGATCGAATATTAAGTTATACAAGATCCGGGCAAGAACTTGTGAGCCGATTAGAACAGGAGTCATAGGTATGGTGAACTATTGATCCAGAGATATCGTTATCTACGTCGGAGAGTAAGAGAAACAGAACTGGTTGCTTGGAAAAACTACCTTCGGAATCCCAGATTGAGGTTGTGTACATGAAGTTCCAACTGTTTATTCTGTCACACGGTAGACTGTGAAAACGTGAATATCATCACTGTTAGTTCTCTTGTCAGGTTAAACAGCGACATACTCCGGCAACGAAATAGATCGCGGATGTTTGTCATATAAGTTTGCAGTGCAGTTCGGTTTTTATAACTATTAACCGTGCACCTTCGTGCAGCTTAACAATGCATTTCGAAGAAGAATGAAATTGGTAACGATTTAAGCGTATGATCGATTTTAATTGATCGTCGTTCCGGCATCACCTTTATGCACAACCTTCAAATCATCCAGTGAACTAGACACTGCAGGAATCACTAGACGTGTAGGAGCCCATCAGTAGTGCCTACCCACTGATATGTTCTGTAGCTAAAACTGAGACGCATTGCATATATGTATGTGTTACCAGTGTGGCAACAAAGCGCACGCTTTAAGCTATTTGGATTTCATGCTCAACGATAGTCATCCAATTGATAGCCTGAAAACAAGGAGGGGAATCAGTATCCAACGCGTTACCTTAAATACTTCCCACTATCTCGGATTAGTATGTCCCATGTATTTTACATGTTTGAAGTTCAAGATGCACAGAAAAACAAAAACAGATGCGTGAATCTAATGAATCGAATCCACGTTCAGGGAGAGCATTTTCTAACTGACTAAATTGCAAACAAAAATATGTGGTTCGTACTTTTCGTTGCGGACACAATCCATTCAAGCAAGCATCCAGTGTGGTCATTCGGCAACAATTGCACAGATCAGCCATCGACAAACAGCACGGACAGCAGTCCAGTGGTTTCAATGTTTGTGGTTGCATCGATCGCATTCTCGGTTTTCGGCTTTGCAAGATTAGCCAGATCGCCCCGAGGAGAAGCAGATAAGCGGTGATACAACACATCAGCAAAAAGGGAAATGGTATGGGGATTGATTTGATGAATTTCCCAAATGCAGTACGGTCTTTCATCTCGTTTGACAGTAAATTTTCGGGAATACAAAAGTCATCTTCCTAAAACAGAGCATGTAGAAAATCCGGATTTGGAAATATGCAAAATGCACGTGTGCATGCAATTTCTGTGATGACACGCAACTTGAGTGAAGTCGATCAAAACATGGTACATAGAGTGGGAAAACTGTATTACTCACAGTACAGCTGAAATTTACTCCTGAGTGAATTCATTTAAAGATCCTGAGACAGTATTACGCAACATTTTATGCACTGAAGGGCAGACAGATCCAAAGCCACACTACTACTAAATACCATGGCAAGGAGAATTGTAAAAGTTGAAGTATTGTAAAGAAGAAGAATTCTTTTGATCAGTCATTCTAAAACATTACACTTCTGCAAACTGGTAAGCATATTCAATTAGGTTGGGATGAAAAGGGTTATCACATCGGAATTCATTAACTGCACTGATTACGTAAGTGATTCTACTTCGATCTGTTCTTTCGGCTAACGCCTGATTACGTCATGTCATCGGGTCATGGTAATCACTTTGTTCGACGTGGCAGGTCCGAATAGCCGCGGCTTCAGATGTGAATGACATAATTGGTATCAGTTAGTTATAAACAGGTTCGTTTGGGCCTGCAGATGACCCTAAATGACCTTTCGTCAACTAGGTAATTTACGTGAAAAGATTTAGCAATTAAAGTAATTGTCAACATGTTGCCACGCTGTCTTGAAAGGAGATGAACCAAAGCGACGCAACTGTGAACCAGTTCAATACGTTGCCATGGGAATATATAATTTACAATGAGTAGTACATGAATGACTGAACCAAATTTTCCTAGAAGCTCGAGACCGGTTTAGCGGTTCGTGCCGCTCGTTGGGCATGCATATCCTGTAGTCTTTTGTCTTTTTGTTCATATCCATGTACCTAGGAAATGTATGTTCGTCAGAATAACCTCCTTTGAAGCACCGGTTAAATTTATTTGGACAGCTCTTTCTCTCTGTATATATAGAGAGAGAGGTTGGTGGACGTCAGAGACAGTTGGCTTTCTTAGTATTGGCTTAATTAAAAGGCTACAATAATATTATGGCACAAAAACAACCCGTTTACCATCTTAGGAATCATTTACGAAATGGATAGGCTTATCCAATCGAGCTTTCAACAGCCACACGTTCACCAGCTAGCTGTAGAAACCATCTGCCACACGATGATGTACGGTTCACGGATGTTCCTGAAATCTCCACACCAGTAATTGGCCAGTCAACGCTCACCCACACGCAATCTTTAACTGTCGCCTGTCGACGGAGCCCGGTTCGAATGGAGAAGCAGCTGAATTTCCTGAATTCATAATTACTACTCAACAATTGAAAGTAGGCAATTTCGCTATGCTTAAACGAGTCCCACATTGGAAATGATGTGTAATGATTGCAGCCGCGGACGTTGGTGGTGGCGAACGTTGATGTTGGTGAATTCTCCGAGCTGAAAGTGTTGTTCGCAGACGTTTCTTAGCCAAGCTAATCAAGATCATTAGTGCAACTTCGGGGAAGCACTGAAATTAACCCGAGTAAGACGAAACGGCAAAGGCTAGTCGATGGCAAAACCTCCGGTCAGAATAAAGCCCAATCGAAAAAAGACTGCTTCTATGTGATTACCTGTGTGTACGGCAACCGTTTATTGCAGTCATTCACGCCGTAGATGATTGCAGTAAGCGATTGTTGCTCTTATACTGTTTTGGGTAAATTAACTTCGATGGCAGGCGCTTCCAGTCGCAGAGACCTGAAGCAAGACTACAAAGGTTCAACTGATTTTTTCTGTGTATACCGACAAAAGAATATCCAAGAAGTTGCAAATATTTTAGTGTGTAATATTTTGAGGAAAAGTCAATGGGAAAACCATAACTGTCATATATATCCAACGATGATCCGGTATAACAATACTAATAAGAATTCTTCATTGAAAGAACGTATTAGATCCTTCTTAGGGGATACATTTTATTGTTGAGGGAACGATCCATAAGGACAAGCCAAAGTCTGGTGTGCTCAAGTATGAAAGGAATTCTGTTTGTAATGATCTAAATTTTTTTCATAAGCAAATTGTATGCGTTCAACTACAATCATGTCGGTTTCTTTTGGGGAACCATATGGATGCGTCAAACGCAGATTTATTTTCCGGGGAAAGAATGAACTCTCCTGGTTAGCAAACCAAGGTTCTCAAAACAAAAGAAGCAGTTGGTAGGAGTGGATCGATAACACGGGTTAGTGGTTTCGATGCTTGAATTTGTAATGCAGTTCCGAAAATAGATTTACGTTTCAGGGAAATTTTTTTGTAATCAGCAGTGGGATTCTTGTTACATCAGGATGAATTGTCAAAGTATATATTTTTATTTCGTTATCATAACGGACCGAGCAAACTGAATTCTTGATGGTCAAACATGAATATAAGTTTAGACTGACAGAGAGGATTCGTGGACAAATTCAAGAGAGAGAGAGTCTGTCGAACAAAGGGGAACCGAATAGAAATTCATTAGGGGAGAATAAGGGGCATGTTTGGGAGAGATTGAAAGAATAGAAGTTGGTAGAACAATATGCGGCGACGAGTGTAAGATCAAATACAAGTGATGTACTAGTGAAATTCTGCTAGCTTTCAATGCTGTTGGTGACCTGCTGGGTCGGGAACAATGAAGAGCGGCATAAACAACTAACAATCACTGAAATTCGAGCTACAAGAAAGAGGGCGGCGTATGTTTGGAATTTTGAGGGACCAACAGCATTTACGGATAATGACCGAAATAAGACTCTTTCGAATGGAACGAAGATGGTTTGCTTGTCAAAAGCCTTATTGTAGCTCAGGGTGTATGTCTTGGGTTGTGACTGGCCACTCTTATCGTGCACCATACAAAATTCTCCTCTCTTATCATTTTTGATCAGGTGGGAGCGATTCATACTTTCACGAATCGTATAAAAGGAAAAACAATAATAATATTTAGCTGTTGACTGTGTTAGAAATCAAATGTCAAGGTTAAAGTAGATGAATGACTAATTGTGGATTCTTACTGAGTGAGTAGCCGGTTTTTTACATTGAACAACAATTTCGTGCTTGAGTCATATACATAATTCGGTTTACTGTCTGGTGTTTAAGAGGCTTGTCCACAGAGAATGCTCCAACCCAACCTGAACATTGACCGGCACGCTGAACACCCACTTCAAACGCAATTACCGCATCTAACATGTGTTTCCATAGATATATGGTTGTCGGAGTATGTAACAAAGAAGGAAACTAAACTGCCAGTTTAGAAGTAGGGAGCTGAAAATTTTACGTAAAATTATGTGTAATGCTCAAGGACGTATGGCGTTCATCCTTATTCGTTTGAAAAATAATTAAACATCGCTGATGAGTTTCCGTCTACCATACTCTTGCTGTTATTCTTCCATTCCGTTTCTTCACGCATTCTTTATCTATCCATGTTAGAGGGATGAAGATAATGATATTTTACCCAAATAAGTTTCAGTTTTCACAACCAATAACGGTTGCTATCTCTGGGCTGAAGTCAATCAACCAAGTAGGAAGTTATGGACCCATATCACGATCATGCTTGTTTAGGATGCGATCACTTCTGAACCATGGAAATTAGATTGCTTGCATCAGTTGACATGGAGCATATAGATCAGGCTTTATAAGACAAATTACCAGTTAGGCTTCTTCACGTTCTGCACACAACATACAAACCGGTGACAGTTGATTTAATAGCTCGCCACTACAAACTTATAACATCTCACGTTTCAACCACATTGAGTGATGTTTAACTAATAAAAATAGAAAAATGTAAAACAATTTGGTATTTATACAAGCAACTTTTTATAACTACAGTGATTATACCCTGACTATTGTCCGTTGCACCACTGTAGTTGGTTGTATAAAACAGAACAGCCACTATCTTCGTGAGAATTGCTATGGTTCACTTGCCGAGCCACCTTCGTTGCATTTTATTCTGACAAGACACTCATTTCCGGTGGCTGATTTTACCAAAATTTGCACATCAACACACTGTTTATATAAATGCCGGCAAAGGAGACATGAATGCAAGCTCATCTGTCGACCTTATCTTTTATTTTAACGAGTTCTAATACTGCCTGTTTTTACTATCACATTGAGTTAATCTTCCTGCGTCGCATTGGGATGCGATTTCCGACCAATGGCATTCACACCATCATCACCAGGCGGTTTGCCTCTCGTTGAACATCAGATCACAACTTATGGGTGCTCACCAATTAATTGCAGGAATAGGACAACTGAAGGTGATTATTATAAGTGAAGTCCAAGTGAAACCCTATCACCTANCACCTATGCAGTTAATTGCTAAAAGTCAACATATAATAGATACTACAGAAGATGATTGCCACGAAAAACTAGAAGAGCACAACAAACGAACACATTAAAACTTCCTAACTATCGTATTCTTGTTCTCAGATTTATGCACGGTTTTTTGTTGCATGTCACCAAAAGCTTTTTCTTTATCACAGCTCATGTATCGTATGTTTCAGTTGAATCAAATGTACAGTTTTGACTTCCACTCCTCTTCTTTCCGGATCCGTTTGCTTGTATCGTAAAACGAACGTTTCCGTGACTGTTCCGTGACACATTTTTTCCAATTATAAAGCGAAACATTTAGATGCCTAACGCAGTTTACAATTTTTATATATGGCACAACATGCTGACCCATAAGTTGTCGTTAGGACAGAACCCAGTCTAAGTTTCCGTCAGGGTTTAAGTGAGCAACGAAGTGGTTGGGTTTTCTCAAAGGTGTTTGTACTTGAGGGAGGAGGGCGGGCTCGGTAGTAGATACAGTCTAATATGAGTGACTTCAAAACTTCAACTCACTTCTAATATACACTACTGTACAGGACTAACAACGCCACCATATCCAGTATTTACAGGGGTCCTGGAGCAACTGAATTTGTGATTCCACCTAGTAAAGCAGTCTAAATACATGTGCAATCAAATCACAGGTGTTCCTACAACGCCTTAACAGGTTTTCATCTTTTATTAGTGAATTGCGGGTACATCCATGCTGCAAAACCCCTAATTCGGTTTGTTAGCAATGAAAACAACACCAGTTTAAACTAAAAGTTACAAATTCCTTGGTCTTGACAGTGGTATCAATTACAGCATACAAAATTTATTATGGATGAGAAAGATATTTTCCCCATCCTATTCTATGAGCTCCAGGGGTTGGACTATGGCAATTAGAGTACTCTGAAAGATTAGATCACAGATACAAAGGTGAATAAATAGATGGATAAAATAACTGTCAACAATGAAAGGGAATACTCAAATAAGTGCTAAATTATTGACTACCATTGGTTTTCGATGACGTAGCCGCTGGATCATTCAAAGCTGGTGGTTCTACAGTTTTCTGAAGGTTGATGAAATATAGAAACATAGGCATATGGTGATAAATCTGCATATAATTTGATCAATCTAAATCTGCTTTCCCGGATGCTAACAGAAAGAACATTTGTTTCTCCTATTGTCGCAGCAATGGGGGATTCAAAACGTTCATCAGTGAGAGCCCAGAAATTCTGGCAATTATTATCAGTCCATGCAGCATGACAGTCCCCTGAGCATCCATTTGATGTCCTTACTCTATCCTTTCAGTGCCACTCTCTGCGGTATCCTGATTCCCTTATTTTCCTGAATTGGGCTCTTCGAGAGAATTTAAAAAGTACATTTTTGACAGCAGCCGTCTGCTGAACATTTTCATCAGACCCTCCCCCCAAACAAAACAAGTTTTTCAGGCGAGCATTTTTATAACCTGGTAAAAGCTTATTCTAACCAGTTTAAAGTATGCGTAAAAAATATCTTATTTCATTGCATCGAATCATAAACAGCAACAAAACAGTCTCCTTTATTTTATTTATGGCCTTAAAAGATTATTTTCAACACAATTGACAGAGAAATTCACCCCAACTGAGATGTTCAATGTTCGTCAATTCGAGGCAATGGGAAACTTCCCGTTGGCCCCAATATCGATCCTTGCGGAATGCCCCTAGAAGCCACCAATCGTAATGATCGTGCTCTTGGCGCTTTCAGCGAGAATGATCGTCCCTCAGAAAGTTCTCAACTCAGGAGAGCAGCGGTGGATGCCCAATGACATCAAGTTCACCAGCAGTTTTGCATGAGACACCTTATCGAATGCTTTACTGGAATCCACGAACACAATATTCGTGGAATAACCTTCAGCCTTAGACTCCACCCAATGCNCACCGACAGGAGATCGGATAAGCAGGAGCGGCCCTGTTGAAAGCCATGTTATCGAGAAGAAATATGGTGTTGCGCCTCCAGGTGACTAAAAATTTGCTTCAATACTAAATTCTCTATTACCTTACATGCCACACAAGTCTAATTCACGGGTCGATAAATGACTGGGGCATGCTTATCACTACCTTTGAACAAAGTAACAACCGGCGCTTTCTTCCAGTTCGACGGTAGTCGGCCAGTTCGGATGGAGACGTTTAACATTTGGATTAATGGGATTGATACGACATCAGCCAGCTCTTTCAGCACCAACGGGTAAACTCCATCTGGACCCGGGGATTGGTACTGACCACGTCCGCGTATTACATTAGCGGTGTCGTTCACCTCAAGATAGGGGTACTGATTGAGAGCACGCTAGGAGGATGTAAACACAAAAACCTATGAGGCGGTGAGGATGACGAAATTGAGACCTCTGCTTTTGCGTACACCAAAGCATAATGTCGAGCAAGTACACCATCCTTGTGTATGTCAATGTCAACAATGATTCCATTTTCGACAAGACTTGGGAGTCCGGGTACCGTCCTGGTCCTCCTTTTCAAGTGTGCAAATAGCCTCTTTGATGCCGTGGCAGATTCGGTAGCTAGACGCTCCTCGAAAGTAAGGTGTTTGGTCACCTTAGCTGCAGAGCAATGGTTCTGTATGAGTCTGTATTCATCGTAGCCTGTATTAGAAGTACGGTAGTGCTTTAAAGCACGATTTCTCCTGCGGAGCATACTTCTAAGCTCGCGATCGACCCAGAATGGTTCCTTGGAGTGAGGGTGGCTCTTGCGCACAGGGATGAATCGTTGCACCAAGTGTAGCAGGCAATCTCGGATAACACACCACGTCTCTTCAACATCTTCGTTGTCTATCGGCTCCCATTTTAACAACTGCGCTGCGGTATGCATGTCGTCGAACTGTATTTGCCATACATTCCGTCCCTTTGGGGGTGAGGGGGAGAATCGGGTCCCACGTCTCTAGCATACAATCAACACCACATGATTACTGGCACCGAGGATGAGAGGAACTGGATGTTAGATACGTCCGATGCACGAGGAGTTGGAACAAGATCCAATGTGTGGACAATTGCTGACCGGGACTACGGGTGGGTTTCTGCACATGTTGATGAAGGACGAGTTTACAAAATTTTGAGTTCAGTTCCCGTGAGGCGTGATCAGCAGGCGTGGTGTAACAGTTTGAGGCCCACTCAGTGTGTGGTGCGTTGAAGTCTCCAAGCACTATACAGCGACTATTCGCAGCCAAGCGCCTCATAGATTCCAACAATAGTGGAGAGTCCGATGCTGGAGTCCGGTACACGACTCCTACCACAGTATAGGCGTTGCGAGAAAGTTTGATGTTGCACCACAAACATTCAAAGACCCTGATGGTCGACATGCACTTCCAGAAGATGTGATGGCAGCTCCTCGCGGATTTGAACCA
>UZAN01044643.1:6307-25867 GCA_900618425.1 Echinostoma caproni | reverse complement strand
TATTATCACCGAGGTTTGGATGCGCGTCGCCAACTCTCCCCATTTTCCCCTAACACTGCAGGTGTTAGTGTACCACATTGTGACGGTGTCCACCTCCGCCTTCATACAACTCTGCTCTATGACTTAGGATGGATCCTCGAACCTAAGGCCGAGGAGCTATTGCGTTTTTTGATACTATGTTTGCGGGTACCGGGCGATCAGGCTCCGTGAACGTCCAGGCTATACCTCCGACAGATTTCGTTATGTCTTTGAGGGTTAACCCAAATTCCTCGCCGAGTCTTTTTGTGGGCACTCGCTGTCTTCTAAGCATGAATATTGTCGTACCCAGAGGTGNACTGACGGACGCTGATTTCGCCTTGGTATCAGAGACCGTAGACTCATCCATCTTTTTAACTCCCTCAGCCTTGGATGGCTCCGATGGAATGATCTTCAGTGGGCCGTCTGCTCTTCTGTTATCTGTTTTCTTCCCGGGCACTCCAGCTAGGGACTGCCTCGGCTTTTCCCTCTCCTTTTGTCGCTTCTTGGCCCATCTGGCTTCGGTTTTATGGATGTGGACTTGGTCAACGGTGACCCAGCTGATAGACTTTGATGGACCACTCTGCGTTGGCATGCCTCGCCCACTCCTACTCCATGCGCCATTGGGGCGTTTAGTTTGTTCAGGATAACTCTGGGCTTCCTTTGTTGCATTATTTCTGTTGCAGGAGCAATGGAGATGACGTCCCGCTGGGCTTGATGAACTGTATCAAGGGTGACTCTGATGCACCCCCTGGTGTTTATCTCTACTGCAACAGTCCTAGAGAGCAGAAGGTCCCGGCTGTATGTACCGCAAAATACTACTAGTATAGGCCTGGGTCTGTTTTTCTGGTTCTGCCTCCACAATCCAACCCTGTGGCAATTAACATAGGGCGTATTGACCAGTATACCCACCAGTCGAAAAACATCTTGAACGTGTCTGCGATCCGCCTCTTGTTGTGCTTTAGTATCGCAAATCAATGGCTCCGCAAAGTTATGCAGCCAGACGTTTCCCGTTCGACCTAGTTGCAGTTCATGGAGATCTTTCTCCAATTGTTCTATACGTGCAGTCACCTCTATCAGCACCAACGATTTAACCGTAGCCCCTTTGAGTGGTTTGTTTCCCTTTGTGATCGTGATTTTCTCCTTTCCATTGTTTTCCTTCACAGTATGCTTAACACTGGGCTTCTCCGCCTCCACCTGCTTCGCTGTTGGTCTCGGCTCGAGGGTATTGGAGGTTAGTGGTGAATAAGTGGTCACAGCCCCTACCAAGGCTCCTTTCCGAATGCGTGAACATTCCTCTATCAGAGCCTCGCAGTGTGCGCATATCCACTTCAATTTTCCATGCTAAAGGTGCAGCGCATAGCACTGCTTCGACATCTTGGAGCACTTTTCGTGGTACCACGAGCAGCATCTATCAGAGTGGATACCATTACTAACCGCTCTACCACAACCCCTGGCTCCACACGTGTCAGGGTACTGTACCATGGTTGCTTTAGTAGCAATGAATACAGATCACGTATCGTACGGGGAAAACAATAAACAGGAAAAGCACCTCAAATTGCGAAAATCCCTGTACAAAAGTATTCAACCAAAAATGACTCAAGCCTGCGTTAAGAAAAGGGACCAAAAATTCCCAAAAAGTAAAACTGGCCGACCGGTTGGGTCGACTGTACGATACAACGACTGGAAAAGAGCCTATGAAATATCTACTGATATTTCACTCTTAACTATAAGACGCTTTAAAAGTGTGGTCCTTTTAAGGTCACAAAACGAAACGAATAGTAAAAGTTAATATTTTACCATATAGAGTTTGAAATATCTATTGATATTTCACAATTAGCTGAGTAAAAATACTTTCGATCACGAGCACTTTGAAAATTCAAACCGGGCGCTAACGTACCGTCTTGAAGTCTTGAAGTGACTCTCGGGTTCGAGGCTCACCCCCAATGGTTCCGGCTCCTTGATGGTTTCTTGTTGTCCGTTCTTAGAAGATGACACTGGAAGATCAGGGAAAACTGCAGGGGCAATACATATTGCCTGGGGACTTGCGGTGCTAGTTATTCTGGAAACATTAATAATAAACGTAACAATGAGCTATAGTAGATGGGCAGGCATAGAATAACTAAAAAGGGCTACAGTGAAATAAATGATAAACAAAAAAATATAAAAAACGTTTTCTTGTTCTTTGTTTGTTTTTAAATATATATATAGATTTTCAAAGGAGGACTCAGGAGGAGGCAACTAGACCTAGGTACTTATCAATTCGAAACTGGAATGACGCTTTGCTTGTTGAAGAGACTTTCTCCTTTGGCAATGCGTTCCATTGCGAAATTGCCCTGAAGGTAAAGAAAGATGTGCAAAGTGTGGTTCGGGTTTGTATAACGTTTTGCTATTACCCCGTGTTTCACTCGTGGGTGCTAAAGTGAAGAACTTATCTACTAGGCCCGAGGAGAACAGGTGGTCTAGAAGAAATAAGTCACCCCTAATTTGCCTGACTTCCAGATGATGCAGATTAAGTTCCATTAGACGTTCAGGATAAGGATGATGTTGCATTCCAACCACCACTTTAGTTGCTGCTCTTTGAACTCGTTCAAGAGCTTCACGATCGCGGATCAGGCCGGAATGAACAACTTGACTACCATATTCTAGGGGGGGACGGATATAGGTGCCGTAAATAAGTTTCAGTGATAGACATTATCACCGAGGTTTGGATGCGCGTCGCCAACTCTCCCTATTTTCCCCTAACACTGCAGGTGTTAGTGTTCCCCACTGTTTTCGATTGTTGGTTTAAACACCTTGGGTTTCCGATTGGGAAAATACTATTTTTCCTTATCAGATTCACGATTTACCTTTATTCTCGTATTTTTTCCTATTATTTTTGTGTTTTTCAAAGTTCCGGATCCGGTCGCCAAATACACTCATCACCGGCAAGTTTTAATCCCCGTTCATCCATTTATCTATGACTTTCTACTTTCAAGCTGACTTTGAAGGTCGTTTCCAAGATCCACCTTTTCTCCAAGGACGAGTTCGGGAACCGCATGGCTTTGGTTGGGTGTTTCACGGGGCTTCTTTGGGGGCCTGCCTTGGGTACCGCAGTCTAGCGCTCTCGCACTTGTTCGCTAGATATTACGGTTCTCCCAGTCCTGCACGCATTGTCCTAGTCAAGTTTGATTGTCCATTCTAAGACTACAACAACTTCCAGTGTAGAGGAAATGTTTTCTGCTTGGCTGCGCAAGCTCCTCTGTATCTAAAGGACCTTCATTAGGTCTCCTCTCATTTTCCTGGAAGCAAGTTAAAATAAATTCAGTTAAATCAAATGCCATAAATACAACAGCATTCTCAGGGCAGCTTTTAACTTGCTCAAGACTCGCGCCCATGTCTGGACGCATTAACATATTTGGGGGCACAAAAGGGCGCTTTATAGAGGCGCAGTAATACTGCAGGTCCCAGGATGCCACTGTTTTTCTCAGAAAAGTTACTTTTTAAGTCGTTACCACGGCCAGACACCAATGTCTTGTGGGCTGAAAACAACTGTAGTAAACTATTCTTAATTTTTCTAATTGCGTAGGTACCGTGTCGCATTACCATCGTCTCTGCTAGTGACCACACTAGTAGTAGCTATTTTTACGTATGTCAGATCGCACCATGAATATTGCGTCCCAGCGTAAAGTCCCAACTTGGTGAAAGACAGTGGGCTACTCGAACAGGTACAGCGTCGCTTGGTCAGATGGTTCGGTCACTGTGGTGGACTGGAATACGACCAAAGGTTAAAAGAGCTGGGACTGTTCTCTCCCGAGTGAGAAGGCGTGGTGACCGAGTGGAAGCCTCAGGAAGATAAGGGGCTTAACGCAGAAAGAGAGCACAAACGACCTCATTCATGAATGAGAGGCAGTGAAACCTTCAGAGGACACGCGATGAGACTGAAGAAAGAAAGGGCCAGACCACATATCAGAAGTCGATTTTTTGTAATCATGGTTGCTAATGATTGCGACAATCAACAATGTGAATTAGTAGAAGCCTGCACGGTAACGCGATATGAGGTGATGCCTGAGCATGGGGTATTATTTCTACCAATGAAAGAAGAGCATAACAAAGAATCTGTATCAAAGTGACTAAATAAGACGAGCTCCTTTTCACGCTGAACTTATATCATTGGTTTAGTTTTTATGCGTGAATGTCCGTGACAGATGCTAAACACAGAAAAGACACCAAATACCGTGCCTTTTTCTGCAGTCGTTATTGTGGTAAAGTACTACTAATAATAAAGGCCTATTTCACGAAGCCCCGTAAAGCATGCATAAGAATGAACACATGTATAACACAACCATAAGTACGAGAAGAGCGCAAAAATTGAAGATCTCATTGGACAGGGTAGAAGGAGTAGTTGAGTGGATCGAACGCTGTAATGCAATGGAACACAGAGCGGACAAGGTCACAGAAAGATATGGTGAAGATGGCGGTATGCCTTACGTGAGAATGACAGCGGAAATAGAACAGAGCAGGAATCGATGTACAAATGAACGGTGAGATGTTTTATCGTAGGATATTCAAATAGATAAAATAAGGAGAGACGGTCAGTCGTCCTGTGGATGGGAAAATATGAAGAAGAGCATAAGAATGAATTTGGAAGAACAAATTTGTGATTTGCAGCATTTGCCAATATACATGTATTGTACTATTCGTTGTGACACAGTTGACTTCTGTGAGGGGGATCTTGGATCCAAACAGCGTAGGAAACTGGACAATTTGTCACCTCGACGTAAAGTCCTAGCCCCCTGAAATGAATGCCTACTTATTACTGTTAAGCGGTAAAAGTCACCTCCGGGTCCATTTCAATGTTCCATTCAGATTAAACTAAAAGCCATTAGTAGAGGTATGTTATTGACATGATTATATTACTACTTGTGTTACCTGAGCACGTTTTTCCGCTCATTTGTATATATGAGCTTATTCCTATTTCAACCCACTCAACACCTGTGACACGCTTTACGCTTGAAACCGCATTGGTTTTCTTACATTTTTTATCTGCCGCCAAAGCACGTTTCCAGTGCTTTCTAGTACCACGACACGCCAATAAACCTTTTGTACGTCAACCAATTCGCACTTTAGTGACGCGTAGCCGAAACCGATAGGAATCCCGAAATAAAACATGAGTGATCCGTAATGTTTTACGGTACCGAATTAGAGAAATCATTACAAAATGTACAATGAAGCAAACCGCAAATATGCGGTCAAAAGCACTCAAACAAGCGAGCCAAATATGATGTCTAGAGAGAGCCAAACAGTCGCTCAGGTTCTCTGATCACGCCAACTTCAAATGTACCGGGCATGGAATTAACACATAAGAATAAAGCATGGTGTTTTTGATTGAGAAATGTCAGTGAAGAAGCAACACACGGATAGAGTTATGTCACCCTGAATCATCATGGGTTTCGAAGGATTTTCAAAACATTAACATGAAATACCCTTCTACCAAAACCGCCTAGGGTTTTATCTATTTCGGGCAACGGAGAACTAGTAGTTAGTGTGAATATTTTGGGATCCATAGGAAGTCATGTTGCCAGGCCGTAACCTCGGAAATCTTCTCCGTATATCAGACCTACGTTAGTTTGAATTTTTTCCTGGCACATTTTGTTGCCCCATTTATTTTATTTTTTGCCTAACAAATGAGGAAACTAATTCCACGGATGACAAGGAAATGAATCTGGTTTAAAGAGGGTGGTTTACATCTCACAACCACAGTTTCTGGTTTACTGCGTTAGAAACGCAATATATGGCGCGCAACGTGCACAGTGGGCTTACACATTCATCTACGACGTAGAGGCGATAGATGACGATCGAATGTCCGCCCTCAGGGAAAAAGTCCTGCAGCCGTTAGAGGACAACGTGTACACACAACTCAATTTAACTCCATTTCAACTTCTGTAACCCGCAATAAATTTGAACCTTTTTGTACTCGTATGACTGCTTTTCAAAATTCTGTTGTACCTTACCTTTCACGTATGTTGATTTCTAAGGAGCGAATATTGAACTTTCTTATGCATAGTTTAATGTAAATGTAAATGTAAGTCACGAGGCATATCTCAATGGCTTACACACCTTGAAATCGCTATTCAGATACCTGCCCGCAGATATTCAACGGCGGGTAGTAATTGGTCGTTTAGAGCGGAAAACAAAATTCAGTGAAGGAAACAAATTGATCCAAACCCGGGCGAAGATCACCAGCAGCCGTTTTGGATAGCTTGCTAGTATGCGTACACGAGAAGAAGGACACTTTGCCAAGGAACGAATCCATCAGAATTCGAGATACTCTACAGTTGCCAACAATTATGCAACCCTGGGGGAACAAAGCTCACCCAGATGCCCATGTATCGTTTTAATCATGAACTACCGACCTGCGACAGATTTGTGCAGTTAGATTTTCCAGAACGCTGGGAAGCAGCACAGAGGCATGGTTAATGCTTAATCTGCCTTAATGGCTCACAATGTGCTTGCAGGAATTCTAGCAGGTGCGGTGAGAAAAAGTGTCAATGGACTCCGCACACTCTTTTATATTCTGTACGAGAAACACCCTTAAAGGCAATAAACAAATTAGCGCATGTGTTTTATCACAACCAGAGAGCAAAACGGTGCACCTTGGGATTAAACCTGTCGGCATTTCCACACCTAGTGGGATAGTGAAAGAAATGGCATTTTTGACAGTGGATCCGACACCACCCTGATTACTCAACGTTTTGCTTTGAAGAACCACATAGTAACCAGGCTATGATTCTTGACGATTAGCACGGTGAACGGTATCAAGATAGCGGCCGCTGATCAAATGAGCGTGACATTGGTATCTTTAGGTAACGGTTAACGTGTGTAAGCAACGGAAGCCGACCTACCGATGCTCGCAGGGAAATCGATCGCAGAACTAGCCATGCGCTGGCCCCACTTGTAAGATTTGCATTTTGAGGAATCTGACTATACCGAAGTTGAATTGTTCATAGGATGCGATGTACCGGAAGCGCAAGACGTACTGAAACAAAGGATGGGTAGTAGGATAGAACCGTACACCGCTCGCACTACTTTTGGGAGGACTCTGTTAAGACCACCACACTCGACCAACTAGAAGGCGATTTCAGTCAATTTCACTACCACCACTACGAACAAAAATAGGATCAAAAGGGGTGCGCGCTACCAACCCTAGGGTTCTGAGATCCCGTTACCGCGGAGAACAGGATACAACCAAATGCCNAAATAATCACAGGATAGCCGTAAAGCGGTTGGATTACTGGAAAAGGTGGCTCGTCTGGGATGCGAAATTGTGTTAGCAGTACAGAGGGGCAATGCAACGGAACAAAAACTGTAATATATAGAATGGGTGAACGTTTTAAGCTCAAGTAGGAAAGGAATATGGTACTAGCCACATTACCCTGTAGCAAAAACTAGAAAACAAGGGAAGATAAACGACTGTGCTCCCCGATACGGCGGTCTCTTCCTAAATGATTGTTGGTATAAGGATCAGATTGCACCAATCCCTTGATAGACTTGCTAAATCGATTCCTACTAGGCGTAGTTGCCGTGGCAGCAGATATACAAAATATGTTTCTGTAATTGAAGATACTGGAAGCGCATCGCGACGCTTTACGGCTATTATTTTTTCCTGGAGGTGGCGTACAGGGCCCCGCCGTAGATTATCGGTTGATTGTTCCCACGTTTAAAGTAGTCACCTTGCTTTACTGCGTTAAGTACGCACTCCGGAGCAAATTCTACGTCGACGATTTCCTGAACGCTTTTGATGATGTTGAATTGGCTACGCAATACATAACGCAGTTGAAAAATCTACTGAAAATGGGAGGCTTCTGTCTCACCAAATGATTGTCGAACCTGCATGACGTTTTGGAAAGTGCATTCAAGCCAAGACAGATAGAACAGTGTGCTTAGTCTTACCGCTAAACCACTTCCTATTGAACGAACTCCAGGGTTACGCTGGAATGCGAAGGTCAAACGAAGTCGTTTTTTACTTTCGGTTGCCTGAGAGACGAGAATTACTATCACGAAATGGAGCCAACGTTTAGAGGAGCAGAACCGTACTGACTGGGAACAATGGCTAGTCGGCTTATTCAGATTCGGCGAGATTCGGATTATGCGTCGAGTTAATCGAAGTAGTCAAGCAACAAGAGCCCAGCCGCGCCTATCATCCGACGAGTACAAAATGTGATACGGAGCAATAGCCTAGGTGTGTTCGTAAGATGAGCTCTGCGAGAGAAAGACAGAGATGCTTTTTTTCCAAAGCATGGGTGGCTCCGTTGAAATACCTTTCGATACCGCAGCAGTGATGCCGTCAGCTCTGCCAACAATCCAGCCGAACACTGCTCCCTAGGTACGAGTTACCTGAAAAATTACGCATTTGGCTTCACGGTCCAGAGTTCCTGATCGCCGCACCAAATGACAAGAACAAACCACTACCACCGCCCGCGCCCGTTAAATTATTAGAAACAGAAAGAAGTTATGATAATAACGAAGTGCATTATCGCATCAATCTTGTTGAGGAAACCAGAACGCTTTTCAATCTGGGACAAACCGGTTCGTTTGGTTGCTTGGTGGAAGCGACTTAAACACATGATGAGGATCACGACAGGGTCTCTACTCGAGGAATGATTGAACGTTGGACTACTATTGCTGGAAGACCTTATGATGACCGAGAACGGTGTCGTGAAGCTAGTACAACAATAAAAATTTCTTATAAAAATGACAGCATTGAGTGAAAATGAGCAACAATCAAGCTGTGATTCACCGGAGCTCTCTGCGAAGACTAAATCCTGTTCTATTTGAGAGATTAACACGCAATGAAGAGAGATTAGACAATTCCTCATTGGCGTTCAAAACCAAGCATCCTAACATTCTTCCGGGCGATATGCAGGTCACTTTGTTTACACGGCACCTCCACGTAAGAGGCGGGCATGCGCGCACCATATATTTGTTAAACCCGAGCTGACAGGAGTTCTGGCTAACGCGGGGTAGAACTGTATTAATGGGGTTATCGGCAGATTAATGTTTTGTCGTCGAAAGAATGTGGTCACTGGGAGACCAATGATGGACCTTTGACCTACCTTTAGGGTCCAAAGGGTTGGTAGCTCACCTTAATTGTGTTTTATGAAAACGATGGATCAGGGAATCTTTACCTACTCTGCAGGCACGCCAGAAATGAAAATTGATGACCTAGTGCTGCTTGCGGACAAACGACTCCGACAAGAAAAATGGCATCTGGAATCTACTAGGGAATGCGACCCAAACAAGAATGGTCTGGTGCGCATGGTTAAGATGAAGACGATGTTTAACGAAATCTTGCGAAACACTGGAGAATTTGCTTTCTGGAAGGAGAAGAGGCGAAGCAAACCAGGGATGAATGAGAAATACTCCGATTCAGCGATGAAGCCGGTGTGATTCATCAAAAACCCGTGAGAGAGCAAGCAAGGTACTAGAGTTCATAAGAACGACGTGTGGCTTACCTCCTGAGTTGCCGTAGACACAGAAAGAACGGTGAGAGACGGACTAGAATGACAAGTTAGTAGGAAATAGATAGTTAGGGAGCAAATGCTGCTCTGTCGAATATCCCTTTGACAGTGTCACTCGAGGATGGATTTTGCCGGGCAGTGTACTTATCGATCTGGGAAAATCCTTCTAAGAAAACTCAGACAAACTAGCCTTGAATTCATTTCATGATTTTGAAGTTTCCCTCATCCAGTACCACTCGACACGAACACTCTGACGCTCTCTCATTTTTATATATACACATCAATCCCATCATTTGACTTCTTTTGTTTGTACCTCGCCCTAACCCGTTTCTGGCTTGTGACGGTGAGAGTGCTATTAAAGTCGAGCCTCAGTTCTTTGATTTAGATTCTTTGAATTACGCTCAAAGGAATACTTAGTTCTTGTTCTTGATCTTATTATTATTGTTATTATTATTATTATCATCATCTGTTTTGAGACCATTTTCAGGTTTCTACCTATTTTATTTGCTTATTTCACTGTTGGTTATTGTAGTGCTATAGAAATTTGACTGATTGGCAGGTTTGTTGACATTTGGGATCTGCTTTTGACTAGGCATCGCTCTTCGATTTATTTGGGAGTTAAAACGTCTACACACTTTGGCCGGTCCAGAAAACGCCAACTCCGATATCGTCAGAGAGCTGGGGCTCGAGTTGTTACTAAGGCGTATTTCATCGACGTTAATCGCGTTGCTGGAATACTCCTCCATCGACAAAGAATAGTTGCGCGTGTCGGCAATGAGGGAAGTTTCCTCGCTGACAAAAAATGGATACACCAACGCTTGTTCTTGCGTCCGCTTGAGATCAAAAGTCCAATAGGCGTATTGAGTTACAACTACGCCTTCATCCAAGCCGAACGGGTAATAAAAACACGAATACAGCCGATCGACCACGACAGTTTAGATGGTATCTAAAACATGCTATAAAAGATTGTACAAAACTGGAAAAATATACTTGGATGTATGCTTACCCAAGCAGAACGCAGAAAACAAACGAAATGCACACTAAGCTCAACCAAGCTGACCAAGCAATTTGTCCCGGATTGGACGTCAAGATTGTTATGTTGGAACGTTTAAACAACCACGAAGTTACGGACAGCAAACAGTTGAAACGATAGAAAAGAAGTAATAAAGAAGAAGAACAGAAAATCTTCCGTTTTAACTACAATGTATAAGCTACCGTGAGACTTGTCTTTCCACTCGAAACCCTTATGAGACTAAGCCGTGGCCAGAACGGGTAGCACAGCCTGCCCACTTTTGCCAGAGGCCAACCTCGCGCAAACCACCCAAGGCCCCGAATGACACCATCGAGGATTGCTGCTGGTTCCATATTAGCTATGGGCTAGGAGCCCGTAGTTACAGGAAAGCTTGCACCTACGCGCCGGGAAAGGAATAAACCGGCAAGTGAAAGCCGCCGTACTCACTGGCCCATCTCCTTAGGCTGATTGTTTGACTGTTGTACGTGACCACAAAACAAATTCTAGGTTTTTCATAGATATGGGAGCCCAAGTTTCAGTTGTAGCCATCTGAGGCAGCATGCCACAAGCAACGACGCTTCAGCTATGCGTTGTGAATGTCACTCCCATTCCCGCCGTCTGAACAGGACAACTTACGGTCAAACTGGGATGGCGAAGGCGGTATCCGTGGACGTTCATTCTTATGCATGTTATCACTGGAGTATTAGGTATTGCCTTCGTACTATGCTATAAATTTCTCACCCATTCACGTAGCCTTAGGTAATCAACTCAACGTCAAATATCAAATTCACGGCTCTAAAACCCGAACAGACGTTTGCGGAATCTCGGGTTAAATACCTGATATTCCTTTGGATTTTCATACGTTGGTCGCCCTATTCCTAACTATTGCGTTAGGGATTTAACACTGGTGGTTGACTGTGTTACACACTACATATTCTCTAATGGTTCACCAGTCACTGCATGACCTCGCCGACTGGCACTCCAGAAGTTAGCATTTCGCTAAGTCTGCGTTCAGAACGTAACTTCACAAAGTTATCATACGCCCCTCTCATAGTCCATGGAATTCTCATCTTGGAAAAGATAGGATTAGCAAGGGACCCTGTTGCTACTATCGATCATTAAATACAGTGACCCCTTTCGATAGTTATTCGACCCGCGATCGCCCTTTCGGCATCAATTCATAATACCAAATACTTTTCCAATATTGATCCGGTACGAATTTTTCATCAGCTTCCAGTCGTCACTGCAGATATCGAAAGGATTTCTTTTACGACTTCTTTTAATTTGCTTGGGTTTCAACGTATGCCTTTAACTTCGCTGCTGCTACTCGATTTTTCACATTTTTTAGACAGTGTTATGCAAGAGTTCGATTTTGTTGGAGTTTACACTGATGATTTAATGATTGTCTCTCCTAATGTAGATGAACATTATCGTTATTTGAATTCGACATTTAAACGTTTATCTGATAATAGTATCGTCGTCTATTCCGATCTTGAGGAGTCACCTATGACAAACCCGAATCTGTACACTTATGCTCCAGGTCAGAGCAAGATGCACAGGAGTGCACTTCTTATAGCTTTTTTTCAGACCCTCTACCTCTTTAGCAATGAGACATATATGATTTGATAATATAGAGATAATTTTAATGGTAGTAAAGTAGTCGATGAATCTAGAGCAGTTATAAGCTTTCTGCAGCATTAACTCAAATGGCTTTTTTCTGCATTTCCGCTAAATTTAAACACTTTACATATCATCAGGCCGAACAGACATTACCAGTTGGTATCACGTCAGCCAAAGATCATTACGCTGCTGCAACATTGTCGGTAAACTGGTTTCTTGGCATCGAAGAGGAGAAAGAGGGTCCACAAGACGTTTATTATAGATGAACTTATACCCCAAACCACTTGAAATGTTTCCTCTTTTATTTTAATTTTATTTCACTGAATGACTTCAGCGCACTTGTAACCCATCTTCACAGGATAAACTGAAGAACGTCAACACACCCTCTACAGAGGGAGATAGGTGGCGACATCTCCTAGGGTTTGGTAAAGTAGGACGAACCCCAAATCATACGGGTAACAGGTGCAAATGGTAGCACTTGCTCGCCGACCAGCCCTGTAAACAGGGAGTGGGCCATTTTTATGGCTCACAACGGGGTTTCAGCTACAAACTTTTGTGCTGCCCCCTGACTACGGCAACAATGAGAAACACCATGGGTAAACAACCATTCTAGCCCTGTAGGTAATACCATCGGGCTTTTTAGCCCCCCCTAGGTAAAGAGTGTTGCCTAATATACCTAAGCCTGCTTAACCGTGGGGTGTTCGGGTTCAACGGTGATTCCTGTCCTTATTTTCTTTTTTCATTCCCCTAGTTATAAATGATTATGGCAAGGATTCTAACCATTTTGAATGAAAACTCTATTTAATTATTTGCGACAGCAGAACCCAATGTGCCCCTCAGATAACTCCTACTTGATGCCTCTCTCTAAACCGGATCTCCACAATGAAGCATCTGGTCGTTTGATTTTGAGGCTTATGCCTGGTGCCTTTGATGAATTTTTTCCATAGCCGTTATTTTACTAACCTCGGAAATTAGCCAATAAAACAAATAATTAACCTATATTATGCAATATTGCTATATATAAAAGAGTGAGTATGTCTCCCAATCTGACAGTTGCCATATTCTTTTACCCCCATGAGACTCGAGTGTATCACTTGATTTACGATCACTTCTAATTCACCATTAGCGTTTCTGTTTCTCAATTTATTGTTTTATACCGATATATCTTTATTCATCCTCATACATATCTGCGAATATGTTGTCATTCTACGGAAATGTATCACTCTGAGTTTATTGGTGACCTTGGAGTTGAAAGTGGGTTGCACTACAGTTTGAAATAGAGCATTAAAACAACAAGTTATTCCAACCAACAATTCTTCATTATACTTCGCTTTCACAAACATTATGACCATGTTCCCAGATCTTGTTGTGTGTTATATGAGGCCATTGTTTTTGTAACCTGCTTGCCATGATCTTTCATAACATGCATGTTTCTCGTTGTAATCCGAGAAATACACCATTATTATTATTAATATTAATGTTAAATATGCAGAAAAGAATAGATTTTCATCGGCCACAAGGTCAGGCAAAATAGTATTGTACAATGTGAAAATAAAATACATGGTATTAACGAGTACATTTTTCCATCCTCAGTCAAAGAGTTGAAGACCTTTTGGGGTTTGAGGAATTTTTATATTTGATTTATCCCACACGTCGTAAAACGACTAAGACTGATAACGCACCTAATTCGTTATAATTTACTAAATCTAGTGCTTATATATGGCGCATGAACAGCATTTTAAGAGCTAAAGACACATTTGGCACATACCACGCTGCTTTTGGATCCTGTGCCTTCATTAATGCAAAGTATAACAGTTGATGCATCAAACTTCGCTAATGTAGTGGTCTTAAAATGGCAGGAATTCTCGGTTTTGGTAACTTCTTGAGCTTTACGCTTGAAGACTTAATCCCACGGGAGAAAAATACAGAGCTTTTGAACGAGAGCTGCTAGCAGCTTACAACGTTAATGGGCATTTTAGACACTGTCGAGGGTAGAGATTTTACTAGTTATTCTCGCAACATTATTGATAAACGTAACAATTTGCAATAGAAAATAGGCAAAGGCATAAATACATAAAAAGCAATATGGTATTTTTCTCTTTTTTACCAGATTGTTTTATGTTGTAGCGACTGAAAAGATTAAAATAAATGTTAACACCTCACAGTATTTGTCTTCTTTCGGTTTTAATGANTTGTTTTAAGTTTTATTATTTATTTTTTTGTTGTTATTGTTTTTGAAGGAGGGCTTAAGAGGAGACAATTAGATCTAGATACTTATCGAGTCGAGACGTGAATGACGCTTTGTTTGTTGAAGAGACTATCTCTTCTGGAAATGCTTTCAAGCGTTGTGGCTGACTCCCAGACAATTGATTCGTTTTGCGAGGGAGCGGTCCTTCAGATCTCAGGCGATACCGTTACCGACTTCTAATGGTACCATCTTAGGTGACATATCCACGGGTTTACCTCGATCTATATTACCCTCATCCTATCGTCGTTTAGTTTTCGACGCTTTACGGGGTTTATTGCACATAGGTATCGCATCAACACCTGGTTTGATTGCTGCACGACACACCTAGACATCCATGATCGACAACGTTAGAATGTGGGCAAAACAGTATTTGCAGTATCAACGAGCTAAATTGTAAAGGTACGTGGCTGCACGTACCAGTACGTTTGTTAGGGCTTGACGCTCGCTTTGATCATGTGCANCATGTGCACATTGATATTGCAGGTCCATTACAATCGTCACATGGATATAACCACTTACGCACAGGTTCACTGGATGTCCTTAGGTTCGTCTTATTTCTATTGCCAGGGCCGAAACAGTGACGTACTGTATTGTATTATAGGTGACTTGTGTAGACAATTGTGTCTACATTTCAGTCAAAATGTTTTCACCGTTACAATGGAATAAGAAACTGAAATGAAAGTTCGTATACATTAATAAACTAAATAAGTGTTCATCTTTGTAGATTTAAGTTTAATTCGTTACGGATCCTCGCCGCGTCAGTGAGAATACAAGCCAGAGAGGGAACCGTTGCGTTGCAATGAATGTTTATGCGGGAGGATTAGCAGTGAAACTTGGATCGGGTTGTAGTGTGGGAATGACAAACAGATAAATTAGGATTGAGCGGATAACCGGCGCCATTGAGTATTTTATGAGCAAAACTTTCACAAGAGGTGATATGCGAACGATATAGTTCTGTGATCAGAGTGTTTGGAGGAATAAGAAAAAGACAGCCAATAATTACAAAACCGCGGGATCAAAATGTTGCTCTCGGTTTACACAATTGCTGGTAGCGGCAAGCATTCGCGCGACCGATTAAAATCCAACATCTAAGGGCTCAGTTGAACGTTTTCACCGTCAAGGGTGCCCAGACGGCACTTGATAACCTTGATTGGTACAAGACGTTCTGCTTGATATCACAGCATGCATTAAGGCAGATAACCAATGTGCATCTGGTAAACCTGTTTCTGGACCACATTGCGACTACCTGTGAAATTCGTCTTAATAATGAACACAAAATCTATCAAAATACAGACCTCGATTCAAAGTTTGCTTAGGTTTACAGAATCCTTGTCTCTGGTAAAAACTTGAATGTATCAATAGAAGGTAATAATCCTAACTGAACTCTTAATATGTGCGCAAATATTCACTTAAATTGACGCAATATAGAGAAATTGTCGCAGTCTCACGAAGGATTATTTTGAGTTATTTCGTGTTTGCGTTGATACTATTATCATAGAAGACCTCAAGGCAGCATATATCGAAGATGGAATCATGCAAGCCAGTGCGAGACTCACTGTTTTTCTGCACGGTAGATAGCCTACGCCAAGTGGAGTTCGCAGACAGCAGTACCTGCTACTATTTCGAATGAGCCGTCTGTATCACGTTCAAATTAGCATTGTACAAAAACCCTACCAAAGCAAGACGAACCATCAGTCCCACATTCAGGTCGAAAGATTATTTTTCCTGCCCTTTCAAGGTATTGAGAAGAATACGATCCAAACAAGCCTCTAACGATGGCAACATCTATTAAGACTTAAATCATTAGATTCTTCAGTGAGATATTTGTTTTGTATGCTCAAAGAGTGTTCATGATTGATAAAAGAATTTCGAACGTTAAGTTCAAAGGACGTATTTTCTTCGACGCCTGCTTCCATCGATCAGGGCATAAAAAACGCACACTGATTGCTTCGAGTTTCCCCGAAAGGTTTGGCATCCTCTTACACTATCGCGGCCCCTTTGGACTCTAAGAGTTTTCGGAAGGGAATTTGCGTTTCTGCAGTCACATATATGGACAAAAATTGGTCTACCTTATTCACTGTGACACATCAAAGATCATGGGATGATCGTAGCTGATCGGTTTATACACTGAATGTGTCGTAAACAGTGGCGTTCGTGCATCTTCTCAATTTCTCTGCATAGTTACTCTATTGAGCTTCTCAATTTTTCCTTCCATCCTACTTTGAACTTTTCTGTTTTCCTCCTAGTGTTCACCGAAATAGGCATCCAAAAGATAGTAACCAAAAGCGTCACACGGAACTGCATGCCCAATTGTTGTTTAACTGAAACGAACGATCACAGGAGCTAGAAAAAACTCGGTTATGACTCAAAAGCTTCTGCGTTCCTAATAGCAGTGGACTACCCTATAGAGGATGACTGTATGAAGAAAAGGGAGATCCACGAGATCTCCATCAAGCGATGTGGCAGAAATCTTGCATAACATCTAGCAGTTGACCACGGATGGAAGTTGTTTTATGTAGGGAGACATGAACTCTCCCAAAATCGATTGGGCGATAGGGTTGTGTGATTATCGCCAGGATAGGTTTGGAAGTCAGTTACTTCAGTTATTGGAATCCCTCGCCTTTTGCTAATACATCACACGAGTCACAGTTCACTGCAGATTGGGGCTAGACCTTGTATTATAACTGAGACGTTCCGACATATGAGGTACAGTTCTGATAAATTCCTTTAAATTGGATGATCTTGTTGCTATCATCATTTACTGGAGCACAAGATTCCTTAACATTTAGAACGTATAAAAGCATACAAATATGCGGTACGTCAGCTCAGGTCAAGTATGGGACACAGGACTCGCAATTTTTAAATCTGATACGGTTCTACTATGCTTTGAAAGTAGAACAAAATCTTGCTTTCTCTCGGTAGATTTCTTGATGACTGTCAGATTGAGATAGAAACGAGACGTCGGAGTGTTCAACCGGTAAAATTAGTTCAGTTTAGTTCAATTTAGTATGTATAGGACGAAATGTGGCTTCCATCCAATCCAGCGTCCAGAGTTTTATGTTGTTGACGGGTATTTGTAGCTGCCAACACTGCGTATTGTTGCAATCGACTGTTGGTGGGTCTAGTCGTCTCAATCCCCAGTATATGTTCTCAGCTGGGGTGTTTTTGAAAATAGACAGATGAGACTCGGCGGTCTAGGCCTGGACCAAACTGCTACAGGTTAGTATGAAGGACCTTGATCCTGACGATTGACACCTGGCGGAAATGACAAAATGTAAAATGTTGGCACCCGGCGGATTTATATAATACCCAACAAAAAGCACTCTGGCATCCATCCACATCTATAAACAGCAAATCATACGGGCTAGAGTGCGTGAGTGTTTTCTTAGCTCCTCAAACCTCAGTAGGCCGCTTCTGGGTAAACGGTCCTCCAACACTCATTCAGGGCGGTCTTGAAGGGCATTACAATACTGCATCTGACGGCGAGTTCTAACAGTCTTTTCCACAATGGGGTCATCCTGTTGTCTCCAGTCAACAAAGGGTCATTTTATGCACCGGCTTCTGTGTGAAAACTTCAAATCAGGCACGCTCTACTGGCGTAAGTGAAAGTTGTAAATAAGGACTATTGGAACACCAGGGTTGTAGTTCATAAGCGGCAAGAAGACCTATCTGGCGTGCCCTTAATAATCATAAGAGCTTCCATCAAATCAACCCTAAAGCGTCTCCATTTCTAGGGGAGTGGGTTCAGTGTACAACACCGATAAGCAAAAAAAGCTCAAGAAAACTAACCCTTAGGTGGCCAGGTGTAAGAAACCAAGCTATAAGAGAAAACAAACCAGATGCTCAATCGAAGAGAAAATCTACCAACAAAGCTCAGGAAGCGGATATAAAAAGCATGGTATATATAAAACCCGGGTTGGAACAGCTTGGAAAAGAGCTGATAGTCCTAAAATCAACCAAACAATCACTCCCAGGAAGGACTAGGAACATACTCTTGCATAACCGCACTGAGCCAATGATTAGGGATTCCAAATTTCGGCACTAAGCGGGACGGAAGTATGTACAGAATGTGCTTGGGTTAGCCATGTTGCCTCCTATGACTGGTATTGTCAAGGGTCATAGGGTGGGTGGTTCGCAGACCTGAAACATTTTAGTTTTCAGTTTGTTAAAGAGCATTTTTTCCGTTTTTGATATCACCTGTCTACTTTTCCAGAGTTAGAGAACTATTTATTTAGACATTTCTTGATTAACTTGGAATGGCACAATCGAAAGGTTTCAACGCGTGTGGGGCCAATTGTTGCGCAGAGTATGTCGCCGAAGGGATTCAGTGCGACGGCTGTGGAGTGTGGTACCACCAGCGATGCCCTCAAATGAGCAAAAAGGAGAATCAGCTCCACATGGAGAACAAGTCTTTTAGGTGGGTCTACAACCATTGCGCAACACTAGTCGAAGAGATCAATAGACTTCTGAAGTCATCACTGGCTCCCCTGAATAAGGATAACAAAGAGAAACCGGAAGGGGTTATTTTTGCGTCATTCCTAAATAAAAGTACAGAAATAAGAAAAACAGAATACTGAAACCGGAAGTTGGAAAACAGACCATGACGCCTTTACAGGCTAAAAAAATAAGAACTTGCTCCTGCATGATTGCTCGGAGCCGGTTATTATCATGGCAAAACCGTGGCAATAAGCTGAACATCGCCATGTGCAAAACATTTTTAGGCTGGCAGGGAGGCCCCCATCACCTCATACTTCAAGTGCCACAGAACTGGCCTGCGGAAGGGGGAAAGCTCACGTTTTCCAAGGCCTCTCTTAGTGGTGTTTCCAAACACTAACGTAAGAGATCTGCTATTATCACGAGCTTCAAGGATCGAGGATACTACTCAGGGGCGTATAGTAGTCCCCCCCGTGGGACCTATCCGGGGGATGCACCCAGTTAGAAGGGGGAATAATGTGAGCGGCCACTTAACCAAAGACGTAGTTCTTTGCGTACCCAAGACTAGAGAGCCTTTTAGCGGATTCACACCGAAGGTACCAAAGAATGTACCATATATAAGAAAGGGCTCATAAAAGAAGGCTAAAGAGGGCTTTGCCGGGGTCCGCAAGGTAAGGTTAAACCCACCACGAACACAGGACACAGCACCGCAACCAAAGAACGTAGTTGCA
>UZAN01044642.1:7319-27845 GCA_900618425.1 Echinostoma caproni | reverse complement strand
CTGTCTGTTTCCCTCTTAGAGTTCAGACCTGTGAGGAAGTTCAATGATTTGCACCGTTTCTCTGGAATACACTGCAAAGCCGTCTTTCATTGTTAAGTTAGGTACCGTACACTTTGTTCTGTGTCTCATATGAGATGCATGCCATGTACTTTGTGTTACTAATTCACGATTCACTAGAGTTGTTCTGTTTTTGTTGTTAACGTGTATGGTGTGGAGCAGTGTACCGTTATGTCACAGGTATCTGCATATCTGTTTTTATAGTGCATGGCTGCATTAGAAAAGGGTCAGTTGAACAGTCTTTTGGATAGATGGACAGCATATAAGAAACAACAACAATACCAACAACAACAACAGCAACACACAATACATTTACTTTCGCTGCTACCCATGCTACCACAAGTACAACTTGGATCATACAGCGCGTGCAGTTAGTACACATGCAACCAAAGTCATCGAAGTATAGTATTTGCATTTGATTTGCCATAGATTGTGTCTGCATTTACAGGCAACGGGGCTGAGCAACGGCTGTTTTAGGACTGGTCAGAATAGTGTGCTATTTTCGTTTCTGCGTACTGCTGTTCAGTTTTATTGGTCGGTCATAGCCTTGGTTCTTAAGTGCACCACCCCCGTTACACAGTGATCGTGAACGGACCAAATAAACCAAACTGAACTAGCTACTTATCTCTTTTTTATCTTTCCTGTCCTAGCCGTTCGTTTTAAAATGATCCCAGATCACAGGAGCATCCACAATCTTTTTCACTAACTCCATCCCTCACTTAGGTAAACACACACACATTATAGCCCAGTGTTCACAGGTAGATTGCTATTTGTATGACAGTCGTGTCGCTTGTAGTCCTGCCTCAAAACAGCACGAGAAAATCCGTTCAACGGGGAGTAGCTTTGAAGACAGAGAGTCCAATGTGTGTGTGTGTGTGATATTATTCTCCCGGGAGATTTTCCTTCTTCCCTATCGAGCCTTATTGACAAACAAATAGCACAGAAGTTTTGAATAGGACTCAAACGATGCAATGAACTTGATACACACGTTTCTTGAACTTCATTTAACTTCTTAGCTCATGACAGAGTAAATGAAGCAATTCTTACGGAAAAATGAGAGCCATGCACACAATGATTTGTGTTAAAATGGATTCCATACAGTCGTGGTTTATCCATCTGTTTCCACCCTTCCGAAAGCATCCGAGACGCGTAACTTGTATCTCTAAATGGAATGCAGTGGTAATTCACGTCAGTCTAGTCAATTCAGTGAAGTATTTGCTTCCAACGATGCTCAATGCGTCGCACAGAATAATCAAATCGAAGGGAATAAACGTGCTCTGAACAAATTATCACTTTACTTAGTATAATTTTGTTTTGCTTTACCACGAACATTAAAATATAGAACGGTGAGATTGTTGTGATGAGACAAGTTACAGTTTTACACAGTTTGTTCATCCGTTTCTGAAAATAAATGAACTGATCGATTGAGTCGTACGAGCTAAAAAGAGTAGATAAATTTCGTCTTTCAAAAAATCGATTCAAACAAAGTGTGAGTGATTGACGCTTGATATCATGGCTAATAATTTGACCAAAACTATATGGGGCTAAATGAATCAACAAACGAGTTTATTAAAAAAACAATCCAAGCATAGTGATTTACGCCTGGTGCGAGAATGCTAACGTGTGCAACAGATGACATCATAGATTATCGGTAACAGTGGATTAAATTAGTAAAAATAACCGGCACGGTTGTTAACTGTTCCAACGTCTGTCCACAATCGAGAGTGAGTGTTCATCGAGGTCAGCGACAACCTGGTAGGTCGTCATGCACAGAAACGTCACTGAAGCGATAGTTGTTCATTAAAGTAGAGTGTATGACAATTTACAGTCATGATAGAGAATATATATGGAGAATATTTGCACTATAACGATAGTGACCAAAAAAATGTGATGAGCCCGATCAATTTCCACCATTTAAGCGTTTTAGGCAAAACTTATAAATAAATCAAACGTGGTCAGCAACATTTTAGCCTCCTGCTTTGCAGGATGTTGAGTGAGCCTTGAAAAGGACGTTTTCGATTTGTAAATTTTAACTTAAACGGGTTTTTCCGTATCTATAGTAACAGCATTGTATCAGCAACTATCATAAATAAGATCTCAGACAGAGTTATTTCAATCGTGGGGAATTGAATGCTAGCAAAGATTTTGCCTTGCCATTCATATTGGGAAGCGGTCTTCGAAGCATTGTACACCTGGTTCATTCTTATTAGGAGAAGCCAATAACAGACATCTTCTGTGCGTATGACAGGGTCTTATTCCAAAAGATGAGATTGTGATTCTGAAATGTTACCACCGAGCTAGCTTATGCCAAAGACTCAACAGCTAGAAGGAGCCTATTCCGCTATTGTATTAGTATATTGGTTTTTATTAGTGTAAAAATCCAAAGCGACACCGGGACGAGGAGGGCTCTTTATCACGAATAAAGGTAATGGTAGAGCTGAATTGACATACATACAACAAAATGGCTCCACTGAAACAAGCCTTCCGAATTCCCGCAAGCATAAAGATTAATTAATGGAACCGTACGATCGTATATGTTCATTTCCCGTAGGTTCCGTTTTGAACAAAACAATTCGCTCGCAAAGGTGTTGTTCATTTTTGACCGTTGAGAGGAGCAGACATTCACGTTATTTTGCGCAGTTAAAACATATATTATTCACAACAGCTGCTGCAGGACATTTTGATGAACCCCGTAGTTGAGGAGGAAGCGAGTATGAGTCTCGAATTGTCTCATACCGAATTTGAAGCCTTCTAAACGCATGAGCCTCCGAAAGCCTCAGTATGATCGGGGGTGAGTGTCTTGGGTTGGTCACCATTCCTTTACACCTCGTGAAATGCCCCTATATGACTAAGCGTCTCAAAAAAGCCTGTGTTAAGAAAGCCATGCTCGCTGCCTTCCCGTGGTGGAGATGTTTTCCCACCAAAGTGAGAGGACGAAAAGCCAACATCCGGGGCTATAACTCTGAGGGTTGGTGAACCATTGGCAGTTAACCTATGAGAGTTGACTAAAAACCCTGATTCCAAACCAACCAAGAAGAGGCTTACGGACCACAAACACTTTCCCGGTTGTGACAGTGGTCACCGGCTTGATTGGGCATCGAGATCTATTGGGCGCCTTGGACGTTTGATCGCGTCCAACGGGCTTATGATCTAATGAAATAGACACCGGCCTCCAATGAACTGTGGACTCTGAGCTTCATCCTGTTGTCTTGCATTTCTGGCTTTCTAATTGAAGGCTTCGGGTGGGGAACCCGAGGTTATCCTTCTTCCTCGGTCAGGGCAACCGGGAAGTATCATGCCCACAAAACCTATGAACACATTCTACAGATTTTTCTGTTCACATGTTGTGGCACCTGTGCCAGTTCAATGTAATTGCCTCCGCGTTGAGGTTAAAAAAAATTAAAAATTAACAGCAAAAAAGGAAAACAATAATGCACGCCTGCTGTCGACTTTGGTTTATCGAATTCCACCAGTGAGGTGTTTCGATGATCACTGAACCTGAATGCTACAGGCTACGGTATAACTACGTGCTGTAGAAAACAACAGAACAGGACGTGTAAACTGGATCGTTTCATTGCAGACACGCGTCTCAAAGCGGATTTTCTAATTGCACGAATCGGATGAAGAAATGCTCAAATAGAGCAGCCGTGCTGCTGTACTTTGCAGAGGAGCAAATAGTTCGATTAATTATACGTGGAATACTAAATTGTGTGAAAAAAGATTGACAATCAGTAGACGAGGAATGATTTGTTGGTTTCTGGGTAACGTAAATGAATGTACATTCATGTAGTATGGAGTTAAAATAGACTAAAGTGAATAAGTCTCTGGCTCAATACCGTAGTTCTGATTAGAGCATGCGTAGTTCACCTGAGAATAACTCTTATGAGAGGGCTTGAATCAAATGAGCGTTTGGGTTTTAAATACTTCATATGTAGTGCCTTGGTTTCTAAGATTAGCAGGTTTGTAATTCGAGAAAGAACTGGAATACGGCATGCAACATTTGCAAAATGCAATCACGCAATTAGTCATCATCGACGAATATTAACGGGATTTACTGTGATGATCGTGTAATGAGTACGCACGCACCATGGTACAGCTTCTGGGTAATCAATCAAGAAACGGATTTACCGACCAATCCCGTAGTCTTAAGTGGCACTATAACCGGATTGGTTGAATGCAACAAGGCACAAAAAACCATATCGTTTTGAATTGAACATTGAGTAATCGATCAATGATTGTTTGATGTTTGTGATATTTATCCGCATGATTTTCTGAATGGAAATAACCATATCCCCAGCTCGTCTTGGTTCTACTTGACTTCACGCTATCCAATGGGTTTTCCGTCCGATACCGAGTTCGCGCGCTATTCGATTTCGATTCCTATTCTGAATACTACATTTACCCAACAGGCCTTAGAAAAAAAAACCGGTAAAACAGTGAGCATTTGTTACATTTAGCCTTTAATTCAAACTGGCATTCTCCGGGGTTCATAACAACTAACCGAGGTGGAGAGAACGGAATTACAAGAAGATGACATGGAAAGCTTGCAGTCGCGTGACAAGTGTTCGTATAAATAAAGATCAGGTGAGAGGAATAACCGAACTAAGGGTGAAAGTTGACCTTGGCAGTTGCTCAGTGACGATCCTGTGTGTCCGGTTGCCCACACATGCCCTCCCTCAAGTTATTCACTTTTCTGTTTTCACGCCGTAGTGTGCATTTACTATTCGTCGTTCTCATTTTGTTCTAATCACGCTAGTTTGGTATACAGAGTAGTGAATTCCTCATGGGTAGTTTCTTCATTCAGGGCTGGAAGCCTGGTGTGGATAAAGCTTGCCGAATGTTGAAAAATTCTTGTGTGACAAATACCAATTGACAAATTTAGAGTAAAAGTGAGCAAACAATATTGAACAGCTACTTCATGCTTGTTTTTTTCGTTCTGGGTGGGACTCGATTCGCAAACTTGCGGGTTGCAAATTGAAACCCTTAAGGCGGAACTTCGTAGTTGATGTTCTACACATTCAACCCTGTTTATTGGGATCAAAATATCAGCAATGCTAGTTATCGGGAGGATTCTACGACAACGTTACCTTTGAACCCACATCGGTAATGTGGGTCAGGCTCCAAGTCAGGAGACCAAAATGGGATTACATTTACCGATTTGTTGTTCACGGAGTTGTCACCACCGAAGCAAGACGAAAAGCGCAGAACCGTAGACAAAGTCCATTCAAGATTGGAAGCAATGAACACCAACCTAATCTGATCATGAGTGTGGTTAACCCTACCCCAGCAGCCATCCGTGCTATTACAGCAACGGAACTAGCTGTTTCAATCACCCAAATCAAATGTTGAAATGATGAGCGAAAACTGCAAGCCAACAGTTGACTGCATAGGCTGGCGAAGACAGAAAGCAATTATTGTGGTCGGTAATAAGCTTCATTCCTGTTCTTGTTCATACTATGTCTTCCTGTCGCCGGGACACGGTATATGCAAAAGATGCTCGGGTTTTACCAACAAACTGGAAAGTGGATAAAATATCACTGTAAATGTGGTTTCAGACAGTTATACAATTGGTTGGTTAGTGTTATTGAAATGATTACTTCCCGATACGCTTGTTTGTCCGCAGATCACGGCTCTTGGTGCAAATGTATGAGTTCCATACAATGTACCACGAGGCGAACAGGAGAACTTTTCGAACAAAGAGGATTGAGAATTCTAAAATGCATTTATTGGACAGTGGGAGGAGGAAGAAAATGTGAAAGTCCAAAAATTGATGGATTTTATCCACTCCGCCTAAATGCGTTGAACACTTTTCTTCCATAGATCATTCACAATAGTACTGTATTGCTTGAAATGCTCCATTCTTGCCAATCCGTTTTGCTCCAGAGTCTCGGTATTCAAACCATCTAGACTGATGAAACTTAAGTGTGGCAGGATGGAAAAACTCATCCCTATCGGGGATTACTCCTTCATCACCACCACCAACACCACCTTGTAAATCCAGTAATCGTTGACATAGGATGGATACGGACTAAACTGATTCCAAACCCAGACTCCAAATGAAAGTGCATGTGATCTAAACTAAAATACCGGAGTAACTCGGATTTACGCAGGCGCACTCCCGAACGGGAGTATTAATAAAACGCGCTGGTCTGAGCATGCAAGTATATTGGTTGAAATAAGCAGATTGTGTGTGAAACAAGTGATAGAAAATAACAAATGTTATGTGATAGAGTAGGAAAAGAGGAACCTATGTCAGTATATCACAAATGTTTACACATTATTATAAACAAATTGAATTTCCCTCTGTGGTGTGTTTCTGGGAATGCGAAATGCTTTCGGTCGTACTCTGAGCGATGATGTTACAATTCATTCCGCAGCCCACCAGGTACACAAAATTTACGCCGTCGTCATTGAGTTCATGGGTCTGCTGATTGTCGAAACACGAGTGCTACACAGATAGGGGCTACAGAAACTGGAAGATAAGAAATCTGTGACCTACAGAGACCCAGTTTCCACTTTTAACGGCAATACTGGAATAATTTGTCGACGAATTCAAGCTCTCCGTAAATTGGGGACTTGATTAAGCCTACACGCGTACACTTGGTAGGTCTCTGATGTAGGCACGAAACACCTTTTGCCAACTTCTTCAAATTCAAATGTCAAATTTTTATTATGGGATATAACTTACAAAGACTTCGCTTTTACAAATCCCATATGGTGTTTACACATTGGTTCGGATGAAGAATCACAATATCACAGTTAGACCATGAAAGTAAAGTAGTAAATTAGTTCTGACGAGCACAGGAGAATATGTTATGTAGTTGGGTGTTGAAATGGAACGGTTTCCAGGACATCATCAAGCTGACGCTGGAAAGATACTAATGTTGGGGCACAGACAACGTGAGATGGTAGAGAGTTCCATGTGCTACATACTCTGACTGCAAACGAGTGACGTCTGCAGTCGAGACGGCTCTTTTGATTTGCCAACTTCAGCGGATGCCCTCTGAGATGAACGTTGTGCGATAAAACCAACAGAGGTCTACATGGGTGGTTGGGTTGTTCGAAAATCCGATAGAGTAAAATCATATCGCCTCCGATTCGACGATATTGGGATGAGTATAGCCCCAGGAGCTGTAATCTTTCTCCGTAGGTCTTGGAATGCAAACCTTTGACCATTTTGGTAGCTATTCTCTGTGGATGTTCGAGTGCCTTCAGATCTTGCTGCAACCATGGGTTCTAGGCTTGAATTGTGTACTCTGTATATGGACGAATATACGTGGCTAGCAGACGTGGACACAAAGCCGGCTCAAACGATCCAAAAACACGTTTGAACAGTCCAACCTGCTTTACCGCAATGTATGATGCCCGGGAACAGTTTGTGGAGCAACTCAAGTCTGCGCGAATGACTACTCCTAGATCCTTCTCGGACGGAGCACGAGGCAGAGTTTCGTGTCCGAGAGTGTAGAGAAAACGACCGTTCTGACGTAGTGATACGACTTTACATTTGGTGACGTTGAATTCAATATCATTGGAGACAGATCATCTGTGGGCTTCGTCAAGGGCGTTCTGGAGGTCAAATGAATCTTCTGGTTTTGTTATTGTCCTCCATATTTTGGCATTGTCTGCAAACAGCAGAGTTTGTGGTCCGAGGACAATTCAGGTAACAAAACTGCATTGATCATCATTGGGTGCAGTCGTCGCCGGGTACAGCAACTGCTACAAGATACAACACACGTACAACCGAGGCACCACGAATACAGCTCATCACTCTGTTGACCTAGTTGCAAGGGTTGAAGTCCTATCAACTGAACACCTGAGTGGAACGGGTGTGATATTTAGAGGCTTAAAAACAATTAAACGGGATGGTCTTGACGGACCGGTTTGGTTTACAGTCCTCAGCAATACTTCGGGGATCTTCCAACAAAGATCAAAGATCACAGATTTATTATGGGAATAACTTACAAGCTCATTCTTTCTCGTCCCTTTAGGTTCGTGATCTGGGCCGTCAGATTTTGTCGATAGAAATTAACAGGGACCAACGGTCGAAGTAAAGCAGATAAATTTCTATCACGTGAAAACCTTGAACACATTTCTTCTCACGGAGTTTCCAGAACATCTAAATTTGGAACCATTAATTCTTATACACACTCTTCACACTTTTAGAGTATTAAAAAGAAACCGTTATCCTTCATCAACCTGTGTATTGTGCTTCCATATCATTAGTAATGAAAACGCTTGTGTCTTTAGACTCGTTTGGTTTCCATTGTATGAATCAGTTTAATCAAGCCCCAGTGAAACTGTCACTTTGCCTTATTACGTTTCGTAAACACAATTCCAGATTGTATTGATTTAAGGAGCTTAGTTACCGAAAAATCCCATAAAAACAAGGCACAGTTATTAGCGCTCCGTGCACCGTGTGTGATATTTGGGATGGGCATTTAATTCAATGCTTAAACGACAAGAATACGCCTCGACATTCCACGAGTTGCGCATAATCGGGGTAATCGTCTTTGATGGCCCGGGAGTGATTGGCATTGATTTTTTGGTAGACAAGTATTGAGTCAAAATCGACAATCTCGCTAAACAATGACAACAACAACATAGACGTCATCAATGTGGTTTGATATATGTAATTCATTTACGTATCTAGGAATCTCGTTTCCAATCCCATCGATGTGAATCTTTGATCGGTACACATTCGAGGTATTTCTTCCTCGGTCTAAGATCAATACGCCTCGATCAACTTCATAGTTATTCACTATTCTTTTAGAAGACTGCCTTCTCAAATCACGTAAAAATGATAAATAATTTCGGTATATGAAGGGAAACGATTTCAGAAATAACGAACAATACAAAGAACAAATACATGCGCAATCAGCATAGCTTAAATTAGGAGTTCATAAACGAAGGCAAACGCGTATACCGCATGCACATATTTTTCCGGGCCATTTTACACATTAATCGATTGATCGATAGATTGCCCTTTAGTAATTTATTAGCTGAAGTAGATGGGTGCTCATTTTTTCAACAAGTTCTAGCCTATTTATCTCCTGAGGGAATTTACCGCGGAACTACGGACTAAACTGTAGTCGAGCGTTTCTCGCATGTTTATACCACTCTATGATTTCTGAAAATTTTCGTATTGGTCTATGGTTCTTCACTGATACTTTTTTATCTCTAAATTTGTTTTATAGCTATTGACAGTAATTTAGAAGAACATGGTGAATAATGCGACCCAATAGATGTCAAAAAAAACTGTAAATCTTCTTTACCTTCTTTATACAAGGACTATGCGGCTACTTGGACGTTTCTTATCACTGCTGACCGTGCCGCTCGATCGATACTGAATTCTTGTTCCATTTCCTTAGGCCAAGGCTTAACTGTTGCACATCTTTCTTTGCCGTGTTAATCAAAGATTTAAGCCTACGACCCGGGCATCAGCGCCGTCATGTAAGTGACGTTGATAGAAGATATTGTTTGGAAATGGTATTCCTAATTTGTTGAAGGACGTGACCCATAAAAGCGACGGCACTGCAAAAGTATACAATTTTCTGGATATAGTCCAGCGGTTTTTGAGCATCTTATATGAAGACCATCTTTTCCATTGTGGCTTCAAGATGTATTGCAATTAATTATCGGATCGCAACTTAAAGGACCANCCATTGACTTCTCACGCAAACTTCTCACCGCCCCTCTCTGGTGTATAGCGCACGCTGTTGATTCTTATTGTGGTTAGGTTGAATCACAGAGCTCTTTTATTTGAATTTTTGTACAACTCCTATTCATTCATCACCAATCCGAATACCGTAGGCTGAATGAGTGAAAGATGTGGGGAAATCTTAAATTTTGACCTATTAATCTCCAGTCGGGTGAGATTAGTGGGATCGCTCTTACCATTGATGACCGGTTGGATGGTTTCGGGAGTCAACCCACAGAACGATGATCTCATTTGCGAATTCCATGTCCATCACATTCGGAATCGTCTAATTGTGGAATGCAAATGTGATTACCCAACGGGTTGTGCGATTAAAACGCTCCGGTGAAAGTCGTCAACCGTAACAAACTCTAGACTTCACGGTTACTTCCGCCAATTTCTTATCGTAATTGCAACATGCGCTCGAGCGTCGAAATAATTCACGTGTAAATTTTATGGCCCTTACAAGCGTCCCGTCGATAGTCACTTTAATCCACAAACACTTTCCATTGTTATAATCAATGCCTGCTCGGAAAGTAATCAAGCATGTCGTTTTATGCTGTTGAATTTTGTGGCGATGTCTCCCAACGCTGCACAGAGTGAAGGTTAGTTCGATACCTGTTCTGCTCGAAACCTCCGGTGGTTGAGGGATATGGTTCTCCCTGGCGATTGTGAAGCGGTTCAGAAGTAGAAGCGCAAATGTTTCGACAGTTGACGATGAAACTGATGCGTCTCTGGTTTTCACATTTCACTGTATTGCCTCAACTGGAGAGAGGGAGGAAGCGTGAGTTACTTCAATCCTTAGAAATCGGTTCGAACTCGCAAATTGAAGCGGATTGCAATTCCATACCATACTGTAGTGTATGGACGCAGGCTTTCCCGGCGCTGCCGCCTATTCCGGGAGCGTTTTCAGTTTTGAAAGCGTTCATTGCTAGAACAATTTTCGTTTGTCTGGATGAATTAAATGCCATACTGTAAGTCTTCAAGTTCTTTTAAGTATAAAGACAAATAGGTTGTTTTCACAAAGATGTATTCAGTGGGTGATCGAGTTACTTCACCCGCCTTCTTGGGTTTGGGTTCATTAAACTAAATAAATATTTATTTATTTTGTTCCGGTGGTGGTTTTCTGTTGCCCGACGAGCAACTTATAAGAGGAATGCGCTTACGGACTTCAGACGCGGCAGCTGTGGCTTCCACGCCAGCATCGACTCTCCTCGCCTACAGCTCCTAATTCTTCCGCGAAGAGGAATTGAGGCCTTGATAAATGCATCACTGTTGGAGAGAGTTAATTAGGCTCACTTCTTTTGCCTTGGAAGGTAGTTTTAGAGTGTCCACGAGTTTACAATTTATACTTCGTTTGGAATTCTACCCTAGGTTTATCAGGTCAGTCTCTCTAATCAAAGTTTACAAGTTTGTCTATTTGGCATTCATTTTAACTCGAATATCAGCGATTGAGATCCGATTAGTTGCAAAAACCTCTGTCAGGATTATGTATATTGCTAATCTGCCCGAAGCATTAGTTCAATTCTGTGCAAGGATCTCGTCTTCTGACGGTTCCTGAAATCACGCGTTTCCGTTTTCTCAACGAAGCTCATAAAGAGCGCACCAAGATTTAGTCGATCTGGTTTGCGATGTGTCCGCCTTTGAAGTTGTATTACACCAGAAGCAGTCTGGAAAAGTGCCAAAACCGAGTGAGAATAACTACTCATCGATAGGGAACCACAAAAGAAAACAGAAGTTGAGAACTGTCACAACAGCTGCTGAGTCCGTACCTTTCGGTTAAGTGACGGGTGCCATCACATCTGATGGTTCACTGAATTCGGTCATATTGTTAACAGCTAGTTTCATTCAGTCTTCAACTTTGAAGACACGGGGTCAGATCCCTCCTTGATTGTTAACTCTATGGATTCCTGCCCAAATCAGAGCGAAGAGTGCAGCGGGGAAGTGTATTGATAAATAAACCAGCATAGCAGGCTTACGTTTCAAGACCAGGCAGCATTATCCCCTTTCTACGTGTGAAACCCCCCTCCCTCCCGCTAGTAAGAAACAAATTATTAAATACCCTGTCCATCTTGTGATAAAAACCGCGGGTAGAAGTGACGAAACCAATCGTCGGAAATTAAGTTAGCCAAAAATAAACTGAATTACATAAACAATTGTGGGACGAAGATCAATACCATTCGTCCCACGACAAACCCGGCTGCACAGTTGCTAATTCTGTGAACAAAATCAAACAACTTCACAACACATTCGACCCAAATTAGGGTCATCGCGGATTAATAATAATGCCGCGGAAATAAATCAATAATATTGCGTCGTACGGCAATATTCACTCTCTCCGTCCATCTGATCCGCCGCCTATGGCCGTGTGAACATTGCTCACTGTGTATTCTATTGGTACATTCGTTTTTTTGCATTGATCAATGTTATTTTCAGTCATATATAAGCGGCAGAGTAAAACTTGTAAATTGACGCATGACTCGTGATCCGTGACTCGTGTCTTGTGATTTGTGCTCAACGCCAATAAAATCCCGTGTTGCTGAAGCCGTGTCTTTCTCTCTCGTAATTTTGGGAGGCCTGAGAGATCGATAGCCGACCGTGCGTCCTGTGTTTCGCTTAGGTAGCTTCCGCTCCTAGAGCTATCACCCGCTCATGGACTTAGTGTTAGTCCGCTGTCCTCGCTTCCCGTGTGCTACTTTTGTTACTGTGCTGTATCTTGTGTTCTTTGCACTTGTGGTGTTCGCCTGTGATATAGTGCTGCGTGACCTAATAGTAGGCAACGGATATACGCGGCATAATACATAACACCAATGTTTATGACTAGGTTTTAACAATACCCTGTTCTGTGATGTCCAAGTTTTTAAAGAGATCCAATTGTATTTCTCTTTTGTGGCTCCTCGATGGGGAGTAAATTGTAAGTATGTCAACGACGTGGTTGCCAGGGTATCCACTGACAACCATTCAGCCAACCCAGTTCAATCAGCCTCGAGTGCCATTCACGAATGATCTGATTGTGTTCACGTTTTAGCAAAGTGCATCAAAGTTTTGCTTTTCGTCGATCGTATTCTATTGACACATTCCTAATCACCCCTTCCCAACAGCCACATTACGACTCAACATTTGAAAGGTTACAGCAAATTCACATACCTCGAATGTTTTCTGTCTGCTCTTAAGAAGTATCCGAAATGTATAGCTTACCGGATCCACTGGGATCCACACCCGGACACAAGCAGTTCATTATCTGACATAGTCACCCTATTTATCTGTCTTGTTTACTTCAGATCTCCCGTTCAGTTGTATTAGGACTCAGAGAATAATTTGCACATCAAGAGGTCAATTATCTTAAACCGAAAACCGACATGGGCGACCACAATAATGAATGTGCACGGCCGACATTTAACAAGTTCCTATAATTTGAATGACCAACATGTGGAGTCAGTAACTTCCGTGACGAAGTATGTCAACCAATACCGTTCGTTTCTCCATGAAAGTGGCCATCTGGAGAAATAAACTTTAAAATATTGTCTGTTAGGTTGTAAACCTTTATCTGAATCTTAGGGAGAGCTTTCTTCGTGAGTTTCACTGTATTTTACGCGATAAGTCTAGTTGCATCTGCAGTTGCATTTCATGTTGCTCTAATTTCGTTCCCCGCGAACTCAGCGTAGGTTTTTTCATTCCCTTATTCTCCAGTTTACTCGAAAATTCACAATNCAATTTACTAAATGACTACATATAAGCCAACGCAGAAGATTTAAGGCTTCGAAAAGGAAAATCATACAAATGCAACCGTGTTAAGTGATGTCATGTTTGAATGCAAACCAATCTCCGCGGCTGATTGTTTGTTTTAATTGACCCCAAAATGATTTTGGCGGGAAACCATGGTTGCTCAGCTGTTTACTTATGCGCCGAGTTCGTGATAACAGTGAACAAAGAAACCAACGTATCATTTTTTGGTTGAATTTATTGGACAACCTTGCTAGTCGTTTTGTATCTCGAACTGATATAAACATTTAAAGATGATACCTTGAAGTGCGAGAAGGAGATTATTAATTGTGTCAAATTCTTTTATTTAAGTGCATAATATTAGCATGAGTACACGCAAACGCCACGTTCTCAGTTACTAAGTATGATCCCCCGCTACGTGTTCGTCTTCACAGTGTAATTCATCCTGTATTATCAATCTGACAGACCGGTTGTACAACGGTTTCCTTTTTCTTAGAAATTGTCAGCAGTTTGGCTTGTGAAGTAGACTTTGGTATTGAATGATGAATCACTTTCCAATCGGTTAATTTCCCACCACTCCGACATTTTTTGATTGCAGTGATGCGAATAAATCTGACAGTTAAAAGTCTCAAACGACTTTCACAAGGCAAACATTTTATTGCATGACTGATATGATGTATAGTTAATCGGAGGAACCCATAATCCAGATGATTGAGGATGGGAGAGAATTCATTGAATGTCTAGCTTGTCCACGCTGCGCTCGTATATAAAAGACTTACACAAATTACGTAAAACGCAGTGATGGAGAGTGCACTACAGTTTCGCGGGTCTTGAAAGGCCGACACTATGAATTTTGTCGTTCGACTGGAAGTCTATATTCACTTTGTAATGGTTACTTAATGCATGTTATCGATTACTGTTACAATTGTACGTCCGTGATTTGTGAAGATCACAAGTCATTGAGTCGGAACGGGCTGACTGTAATTGTGTCAACACGATTTACAAATTCAGTGGGTGAAATACAAATCGGTAATCCTTACGCCTGTCAATACTTGTAGGCTCGATAGCGTGGCTGACCAGTCACGTGACATCCGATGCGAGTGAGCCGCATCATGATTTGAGCTATCATCACACCTCTCTCCTTTCAAAGATGAGATAGAACACACCACTGATGACTCAAAAGTTTGATTCTTAGGGTTGATGATCAGCCGGCGTATTGGAGCCCGNAGTTTAGTGTCATCAGTCATGTTGATTACGTGTTTTGATTTCAGTGCTGAATCCTGCCGGACTTCTGTTCGTAATCCGGTGGTCCATCCCTAAATCCATGGGTATGTAATTAAAGGAGCGTTTCGTTGAGTTCTTCCCCCGGTCCTAGGTCTGACGTTGGTTGATTTGTTTACTCCAAACAAAATATCCTACTCCTAATTCACATGTGACGGATTCATCTCAGCAATCAATTTCGAAAATCACAAACATGATTTCCTGCCTGAAACTTTCGCATATGAAGTTAGTATTTTTAGAGGTGCGTAATTCTGAAACATTTTGCGAGCTCGGAATCATGCTGTCGAGAACCAGTCGCACTTGTTGATCGAAAAACAGTTCGATCGATGATTTCTGTTTTGGTAAAGCTGGATTTAGCGTCTACCGGTAAGTGAGGAGAAGTGCGTCAATGAACTATTATAGTTTACCCTCCCACTGCGAATTGATCCGAGAACGTTTAAACGTGCCAACGAATCATTCATTCCAATTGACCTTTCGATTGTGGGTGATATACTGGACTACGAACGTGGAGGATGATGTGTGACGAACATAAAGCAGCGAGTTGTAAAGATGTGAACCGTGGATTATTATCTAGAACCGGAACTTCTGGTATGCCAACTGGGCAAAAGATCTTCTGAGGTTTGTTATAACGGCCGATGTAGTTATGAAATGCATTGGAATAGCTTCAAACCAATAAGTATATGCATCACAAATTATTATGTAATACACACCTTTAACAGGATCAGCAAAATCCATGTGAATTCGTCATCAACGCGCCACGGCAGGTTGCCCTGGTTAAGGTTTACACTTAGTTTAGTTTCCAATAAACGAGTGTGTGAAGTTTTAACTTCGTGTTCGATTTCATGATCCATTATTGGTCAGTGTGCATAAATTTGAACGATTGCCTTTGGTTTACAACATAAATCAAGACAAGCCTAAAGTACACCGGGGGCAGTCCGTTTTTAAACGGGAAGAGAAAGCACTCATGTTTGCACACTTTACTGGCGCACCATCGATCAGCTAGCTGGCTTGACTGAGAGACGGATTTAGTGCCAAAACAATCACAAGTTTCGCTGAACGCGAATGGCTACAAACTCAATTTTTTTTAATCAAATCAGTGCCACGAAAATTCAAATGATTGAGATTAGATATGTACCAAGTGCCACTAGAACGACGATTACAAGATGAAAATTCACAGTTAAACTCACCAATAAATTTTATTTGTCCCCCCGTATGCCGCGCGGGCAATATGGAAAAACTGGTCTGCCCAGGTGATTTCGGAGATGTTAAACCCATCAGAGGCTGCATCCATTTGTAATTTGACTGTTTGATTATTGACATTCTCGATGGTATCTGAAATTGGGGTTTGATGAGCTGTGCCATCCAGTACTTTTAGGAAAGAACGGTTTTGGTTTTGGTGACAGGTGATTTCTGTATGACCAACCACATCGCAGATTCTGCATTTATTTCACCTGTATGCGCAAAATTTACCAAAATGTCACTGTCCACAGTGTCAATATGCACTACTAGATCTGTTTGCTCTCTTCTGAATGTGGTTAATGGATTCATGTCAGTAACTGGTAGGTTTCCTAGATCATCTTGTCATCATGTTTCAAAATGTGTCAGAGGTTGGCACTCAGCAGTAACACGTTGTAGGGTAATTTCTGTGTCAGTATCGAGTTTGGATGATAAACGTATGCTAATGTCACTTTCGGTCGGGGTGAGGGATGGAAAACACAGACAAAAGCAGGAGTTTTGAACTGATCATGCATTAGGCTTTTGAGTTTGGACTGCTCGCATTCGCACGATTAACACAACTGGCTTAGGACGAAAAATCTTCCGCAGCTGTCCTAGAAAGTTTTGAGCATTAACAGCGTATATTGAACAAAGACTGTCGTTCAAAAAATTGTATCAAGTGTTTAATTGTCTCCTTTAATTTGAGGTCCTTTGGATGTTTAGAGAGGATTAAATTGCAGTATTTTGTGTTCTACCGGGTCCAATTAAAGAAGTAGAAGTCGAACACGAGAGGAATAGTCAAGAGAGGCTCTATCAGTTTCAAGGTCATCCTCAAGTCAGTGATATCATGACTCAAACGTGATACCAACATCTGGCTCATAATGAAATTTATTGATACTTTGAAACACAGCTTCAACAGTAGAATTTTTTCAGTTATCTGCATTTTGCAACACAAAAAGGTGCCACATCAAAAGTACAAGCTGCTCCTGTTCTTTTTCAATATATGCTTCGAAACATCCGCTGGAATAGCCATTTTTCAACGTCGCCACAATTACCACGAACACAGTACAGGGAACACGTTGATATGCTACATGATAGTGGTGATAGCCAAAAGATACGGAAGTGACCGCACGGCGATGGGCAAATGAATGCTAAGCACATATCAGCATTCGGGAGCACAGTCATGCACCTAATGCCCCCTAGAATGTCCGTGGAGGAAGTCACGTGCACTACTTCTGGTTAACTCAATAATTAAATTTAGCAGCTAAGGAATTTATTATCATAAATAACTACTCATCGATAGGGAACCACAAAAGAAAACAGAAGTTGAGAACTGTCACAACACCTGCTGAGTCCGTACCTTTCGGTTAAGTGACGGGTGCCATCACATCTGATGGTTCACTGAATTCGGTCATATTGTTAACAGCTAGTTTCATTCAGTCTTCAACTTTGAAGACACGGGGTCAGATCCCTCCTTGATTGTTAACTCTATGGATTCCTGCCCAAATCAGAGCGAAGAGTGCAGCGGGGAAGTGTATTGATAAATAAACCAGCATAGCAGGCTTACGTTTCAAGACCAGTCAGCATTATCCCCTTTCTACGTGTGAAACCCCCCTCCCTCCCGCTAGTAAGAAACAAATTATTAAATACCCTGTCCATCTTGTGATAAAAACCGCGGGTAGAAGTGACGAAACCAATCGTCGGAAATTAAGTTAGCCAAAAATAAACTGAATTACATAAACAATTGTGGGACGAAGATCAATACCATTCGTCCCACGACAAACCCGGCTGCACAGTTGCTAATTCTGTGAACAAAATCAAACAACTTCACAACACATTCGACCCAAATTAGGGTCATCGCGGATTAATAATAATGCCGCGGAAATAAATCAATAATATTGCGTCGTACGGCAATATTCACTCTCTCCGTCCATCTGATCCGCCGCCTATGGCCGTGTGAACATTGCTCACTGTGTATTCTATTGGTACATTCGTTTTTTTGCATTGATCAATGTTATTTTCAGTCATATATAAGCGGCAGAGTAAAACTTGTAAATTGACGCATGACTCGTGATCCGTGACTCGTGTCTTGTGATTTGTGCTCAACGCCAATAAAATCCCGTGTTGCTGAAGCCGTGTCTTTCTCTCTCGTATTTTTAGGAGCTTTCTAGCTCGTACTTATATGTGTTTCATAACGGCGGTTTCCCGTTCACGTGCAGGTAAAACCAGTTGGTACGTGCTAGGTTATGTGGCGAAAATGTTAACTTCTACATCGAATGGAAACCTTGTGTCATTATTCATGTTTGGATGAAGATTAGTTTATTTTAACTGTTGGAACCGGAAAATGTCTTCAAAGTGAGAACTTTGTCAATTACGTCTTTTTGTGGTAATGTCTGATTCAATGAATCTGAAGTATTGAAGTCATCGAAGGTTACTGTTCAAGGTTTCACGCATGGACGCAAATTCACACAAGGATCTTCTAAATAACAGAATTTATCTAAGATAAATACGACTGGATTGTCGATAATTTGGTTGTTTTATTCACCGCAACCCAGAAAAAACGGAAAGGGACCCCGAACACTACAGATAAAGACATTCCTATGTGGCCATTTATCATCAATGGCACATCCCTTAAAAAGTGTATATAGCTCAAACCAATCAATTTCAGATCCGCACATGTCGGCTTATTCTACGCAACTGCTTGCCTTTAAGCTAAACCAAGACGCAAATCGATCAAACAAATGCATTTTTTCTTGACCACCGGTCTGTGCCGGTGAAATAACGCAGGATGCTGGATTTATGTTTTACCACAAAAGCGGTGACATGCGCTATTTCAACTGCTGGCAGAGGTGCGAGGACATTTTGTTCCAATTCTGCCCTCAGTAGGATTTTAAAATAATAGCACTAGTGTACTTCTGTTCACCGAGCTCGAAACACTTTGTGTGAAAGGTATTATTAACTTTGTTCCCAGTTCAGACTGGGTGGTTTGATTTGAAGTATTACCGGTTTTCAGTTGAATCTTTCTTAGGATCGAAATTCTATCGTTCGACGTGAATGCTTTTGTATCTGTTTTATTCGATCGTCACCGTAGCAATTTAACCAAAAGGTTGTGGAACAGGAAGAGGATTACTCGTTCCCCACTATCCCTCCTCCTTTGAAATGCAATGGGCAAAACGTTCGAGAGCACCGTAACCGCCAGATATTATAACCACTATAAGACCGCTTCAAACGACAGTGTTGTGTACCTTTCGATCACGCACCACTGGTAAAAATGTTAGAGAATCCCAATCAAATGGTCAATGGTTTGTCTTCTAATTTCCGCTGAGTTTTCAGTTATTTATCTTTTTTTTTTCTTGACTCCGTCACGTAAAACTGTCGTCTGAATCGGTTTAATGGGCGTGGTTTGCATCGACATTATATGTATTTATATACAGATCTATATTTCCATACACAGGTCTAATCGAAAATGAAGCAACAGGTCCCTGTGAAACACTTGTGGGTTCTTATACGCACCAGAATTTATGCTGAAGTTTTTTCTCAAATATTAATAAACATGCCTTGGTGAGTCCATATAGCACTCATTTTCCTGATTCGTTTATACTCAGCAGATGGAATGGTTCAGAATGTAGGGGATACTCCCATTTGGTCAACAGTGGTTGACCTAGACCATGATGAGTTAGAAGCTAACTATACAGAATAAAACAATTTTTATTTGCAACAGATTAACATTGATAATGATTAACATGTAAAGTTTGTGTACACTAATCGTCGACTGGCCTGCTTTTGTTCTTCGGGACTTTTTCGAGTCTCTTCGGCATCAAATCCACCAACTTTGTTATAAAGTCATTTTCAATTTTGTGCTCATAACAATTAACTGAGATGGCAAGAGTTTACGGATATAATTTGGGGTAATTCTTGAGTCACTCATATTAGAATATACTGCGTTTTTATACTTGATAAAGTTTGCGGTTTTCATGTTGAGATTATTTAATCTTGGCAACCAAGGTCAGGCATGTTTAATTGACAGTCATGCAGCCCAAAAACTACGTAGATTGAATTAGACAAGAGATAAATTGTTGTCCATAACTAAAGAATTACTATGGGTGATAAACATAATGAAACTCAATTTGATCAGAAAGAAAATATTTTAGTGCCTCACAGTCGGCCAGTGCTGTAGTTACATTGGTCATCAAATGCGGAAACCTTACCTTTTCTCTCCTGTTGGTTTCGTGCTTATCTTGTGAGGAGAAACGGTTGTGGCCTTCGTATCATGTGACTAAAAAATGCGAGAACCAAATGTTACCATGACGCGTTAGCATTCAACGGTTGCGAAGTTAAAATTAGCTCGAACAATAAGCTCTGGTTCACAACCGATCAAACCGATTCGATCGTGTTATTAGAATGGTGTTTGCATTGGCTTGAGTGCAAAATTTCGGTTTGAAAAGTGTTCCGTTTTCTGAAGTGATACATTTTATCGAGAGGATGGTGTTTGGAACACGTCTAAGGCCATTCCTTCCTCCTCCTCGGGGATGGAGGTGGGGGGGGGGGGGGGGGGT
>UZAN01044641.1:8952-33801 GCA_900618425.1 Echinostoma caproni | reverse complement strand
GACAAAGGGCAATGGTCATATTTAGTGGCGGGGCACATCATACCGCTATCCACAGATATTTGCGGTGTTTTGTAAGGAAGAGAACACTTGCCAAGAGGTAAAATTACCACATCCTCGAGATGAGCGTCGACGACCACTTATTCAGGGAACCAATCCCATCTTATTCACGTTTAGCGGCGAGATGACGATTGTTCCCATATACGGGGCCTGGGGACGCGTTCGGTAGCGTACAGCTTTGCTCTCCCGAGTTTAAATAAGCATGCTTTTTTACAATAAATAAATCCATACACGCTTTCAGTTGTGTTATATTTCAACATCTGTGAAATACCTATATAAAAAGAGAAGTTATCGGAAGACGATCACTTTTGAATCCAGGATCAAAATCAATCCGTACAGCTACAACAAATACAACTCTTTTGGAGTGTCATCTGCATGCGGTCGATGTGATTTTCGACTTTATGTTTGTGCCGTCCCAACGTGAAAGAAACTATTGGTCCTAGATAATCTATTTTGGATGAATTACAGCTCACTCCTAAATAATTACACGGTTTCTTTCTTTTTATTGCAGTGCCTTTCATTATAAGTGTCAATGTGGTCACACATCTACACCGCATAATCAACGTTCATATAGTCGACTTACGGTAAGCTCGCACATTTCCCAACTACAATCACGTGAGACCATACGCCACAAGCTCTGGTTCAATGCATTATTATGAACCGACTGGTCATGGACTCACTGTTATTGTAATCACACAAATACGTAATTGGCTGATTGGAAGATCGGATCTTCAAAATTGAGCGCTAACATATATCTTGTACGCATTATAAGTTTGGCAGAGATCAGTGAAGTTCGTTTTAATATATTACGCTCTACAGTGATGATGACGATTAACCTATAAACTACATATTCAGCTCAAAGAAAACTTATAATTCGGGTAGTTTTGGCGTATCCCAGTCATTATTCATTGCCGACGAGCTCGTACAGTTGTAGTTGTAGACCTCGTAACATGCTGTCCATGATAAAATTATTTTAACCATAAGTATCATATATAAACGTTATATATTGCTATATGTTTTCGTTTAATTTTTGTCTGATCGAGACCGTTTTCTGTCTTGTTTGATCGATCCGTTTGCTGTGAACCGGCCGGTCTCTAGAACTGAATGATTCACACAAATTTACTCATGCAAAAACCTCATGCCATTGAATAATGTTAACAGTTCAACACAACTGAGTTATGCGCTACAACTTGGAAAATGCAATTCTCAATTTGACTGCGCATTTCACTGCTTACGAATGGAATCAAATATTTTTTTCAATTTCAGTCGTTTTCTCTAGTGATTGTGACCCAAGTTTTCATTCTCATTTTATCCAAAATTTATTTTGCTACTGGCTNATGAAGCGTAAACTAAAAAGCTAGGAAGCGTTGTACAGCTGTTTCGACCTGTTAGGGTTTCATCAGCAGTGCGAATCCAACGACTCAACAGGGGATAGAACCCGAGACCCCATAGGCAGAACACAGGCAACCATCCACTCGGTTATCCGAATCCGCGGCCAGTGTCACTCTTTTTGTGTAATGTTTGTTTAAAATGATAGTTGGTTTGACATACTTCCATACTGAATGCCTTGATCCACGTTTGAGATCTCTCATTCGAAAAGCTGACTGATGACCCTGCTCGGGCGTGAGGCATGTCTATACGAAGTGAATACAGGGATAACACAGCTATTTAAATATATGCTGAGATATTTTAGTGGGCATTAAATGAGTATTTTTCCTGAGGGGCCTGGATTGAACATAGACCCCCTCCGATGTCATAAAATTGTCTTAAAGTGGTATTTCAGTAGTTAAAAAGAAAGGACCAACGTTATTAGTTATCACTGAAATGTAATCGATTCAAAATCGATTAACCACTAATCTCTGTCACTTTGGGACGGATCGAACAAAAGCTCATTAATCGTCTCGACCACATTCTATGAATTATCGTATACGGAGTGTAGATCGTAGTCAAGAAGAAAAATATTATTATTTAATCGAATCAATTTGAGAATGTTGTGAAACTCATCGGGATGAACAGAGGTTAAGCCAATGTACCTGTTTGCCAGAAAAGCGCCCAAAATAACTTGTTTGAAATCGATTTATGAAAAGTGCATTTTTCAGTAGCAGCAGCAGAAATCAATTATTGTCAAACAAATCAATGTTGCGGAAAAGGATTGGCATTACTGTATTTTTAATGTAACATAAGTTCATGGTCCTTGCTGTATGCTTAGGTCAAGAAGTGTACAAGTTAGTCTTGGATTTGATCAATGCTAAAGTAACATCAGGGTAAAAGTAATCTGTATGTACAGTCTGTGGCGAAAAATCAACAGCTTACTATAGTGTTCAAGTAAATCGTGGGTGGTGACGGGGAGGGGAGGGGCATAAAGTGCCAATACGTATTGATCATTTAGGCCGTCTTCCAAAAACATTGAACTATATTATTACAGTATTCCTTCCGTAATCATCATAGTCAATTGTGTGCAAGTGGCAAAGCTGAAGCAATTCTGATATCATTATGTGATTTTTAGGTTTTACAATGCTTTAAAAAGTTGGAGTAAATTCATTGCGAACTAAAACAAAAAACGCCTAAACTCACCGAGGAGTTTTTCTGAATGACAGACTTAACAATTTAACACAAAGTATTTGGCCATGACTAGGAATAATTGAAGATCAGCTAGTTCACCACTCTGCGTTATATTGTCACTGTGCTCTGTGGGGTAGTTTGGACCACGTGATTCAGTCAGAAAATTGAGGTGATGAAAGCAGGTTGGTAATGGCGTCTATCGTATTACAAGTATTTCGTCTGGAGAAATGTTGAATGTTAAAATTTCACCATGATATTATGGAGAATACTTCAAAACTGATGCTTTTCTCGTGACATACGATAGGCCTGTGAACGGACAGTCAGCTGACGCCATTCGCATGCACACACACACACACACACACACACACACACGCACGTACGCATATGTCACAGAACATTTGAATTTGCTCCGGTTATCTGACAAGGGCTCACGCTCACTCTGGTATCGATTTAACCTCATCGATCCCTTTCATGAGATCGGCCTGTAAGCTAACAATTTCATTCACTAAACGATCCACTCATCAAACGGNGTGCCTCTCAGCGGACGGGTCATAACAGCCTGTAGATTGCTGCGCAAGTAGTCGGTAGGAAAAACATGATACGCGAAGTTTAATCAGTAAAATGTAAATAAATTGTCTGATTTGTTTAACTGACTGCGTGGATTTAGTCGTGTGCATGCCAGTGTTTCATCATATCTGCACTTGAAAAATTTAGCTGTTGATTGTTCACGGTCAACGTGAGGTGGTAGCAAGTTCGAAGTTGTCCACAGTATGATGGCAATGAAAAACACTGGAGTTCCAGTGCATACTTTGTAGGGCCAGGTAGGATTTTCTGTCAGAGATATATTGCATAAAAGGATAAGCGGTGGACGACAAAGCAATTTTGGATTGTGCTGCGTTTACATGCTTGGGATTCGGAGGTTCTGTTTGGAGCAAAATCCCCATGATTGTAGTCCTTTCACCCTTGGCGGATCAATCTATTCTGTAATTTCTCCAACCCTAAAATCACTATGCTGCCACATTTGTCAGGATTGAAGGACGCAATCCGTGTGCGGTGATGTGACAACCCTTGTTAGCGCAAATAAAAATAAAAATTACTCACTTTTTCATAGCTAAGGAAGACGCTCTCAGACAGTTTTTCGAACAGTATGGGACTTTTGAAATGAACAAGTCTAGGGGTTTCTCATTTGAGGCCGGTGGCGGTGTTTGATGTTTGAGGAAACCTGAGAACCGACCATTGTGGTGGTGCAGTAGGGGCAAACTCACATGTAGAAACAGTGGATTCAATCTCGTTCTGGAGAAGCCACTGACACGCGGTGTGTTTTGTGTTCCCTGAGAGGTTCCCATAAGGTTGTTTCACTGTCATCCTGAATTCGGTACCGTCTGCAAATGATAACTTGTGTGGTCCCAGAACATTTGATAGATTGTTCATAAAAAGGAAAATTCCCTGACGGAACGCAGGTCTCCAGTGGACAAAGTTCACCGGGACTTGTTAGTGATTCAGAGGTGCGGGTTGATAGGAGGCTCAAATTCAATCAGAGCTGTGACCATGGATGTCGTAATCGTAAAATATTTGCAGCAGTACATTTTTTACCCGACTGAATGTCTTGAAAGAGACCAAATAAATTAGGTATTTTGTGAACTCCTTCGATTCATTCATTTTTAGTAGGAAATAGGTTAATAGAGCAAGATCGGTTCATCAGGAAATATGTTGAGACCAGACTAAAACAGTACCATTTTCCAAGGAATTCGCCGCAGTCAAATTCACAGTTGTTATTAACAAAAGAATAAATTTTCCCGGGTGGTAGTTTATGGGGTCACCACTGGCAAAAACTCTTTTGCCAAGTACCGAAATGACTCTTTTTCCTCGCAGAGGTGGAAGCGAATGACTGATGATTCAGATATGTTATTGTACCTTGTGTATGCTCTTGGGAATAAATAATTCAGCGGCAATTTCATCATTAGTGAACGGATTCAGCGCTCACCCACGAACTATAACTTTTTCCTCCTCCCTTTGTTCATTTCAAAACTGATAAAGTGGCATATCTTTGTGTAGGATTCAAAACTTATTTTCCTATGCGGGTCCGACAAACACGGTCGATCGGGTTCTTGCATCCATCGATCGGATGAACTTGCTGCAAAAAAGATTTGCCAAGTTAGCATGAGCGGAATGCTTCGTGTCTCCGTAAAGAACTTCACAACAGGTTTGCAATCACATGGTTAGAAACCGTTATTACTAATATTACGAAACGGCCATCATACAACCTCGTTTTAGGTTGAGCGATTACAATTTGCGCAAACCGCGAAAAATCAATACATCATATCGGCCAAAAGAGAGTTAAGACGTGAAACGATGAAGCAATCACACTGTACTTGGGAGCACCAGTTTCCGTTACACCTGGCCCGCTCAAAAAAACCTATAAAGCATTGTTTCAAACACATGCGCAGAGATTGGATGCTGAAAAACTGTATGTTGAATTTTGTTCTCCTTTAGTGTATCCCTAACCTAGTTTACGGCAGCCAGCTTTCCATAATCACCATGCTCGACAAGCTTCGGTAACTTTTGGCAACCATGCTGGTAGTATTTTATTGTGAGTGCTTGTATCTCGCTGAATGTTTTGGGTTCATGACTTTGCCTTGCAGGTTTATCTTTAACGGCGATCGACGGAGGACCTGTCTGTCAGTGTTTCCTCGCCAACCCATGTCCCGGTCGTATGGTCGCCCCGCCGTCGTGTGGCGCATGCAAAGCCTCGTGTCGAGCTGTGAGAACGCGAGCCGAGAGTCATCTGTCCACTCCGCAACTCTGGAAGATCCCGGAGTACGTTTGTGCTACACCTTCAATGGGAGAGATAAGCACGGCTGGCGGTCCTGATCGCATGTCTTGTATTCGTAGAGTACACTAATTGCCTTACGGCCCATAAAAAATATATTTGATTCTTTTTTATTTGGGGCAAGGTTCCTGATATGTGGTGACCCGTTCCCTCCCCAATGCACGAGCATGGAAAATAACGCCCGGCAGGTTGTACTTTTGTCCCAGTAAAGATACTTCTGCCACTTCTCCCAAGGATTATTTCTGAGGTAATTGATGACAGATACCGGTCCGCGTACTGACAGTCACGCTCCACTCTAGACGTGGTCGCCTACTTGATACATCACACAGCCTCGGTACGGGATGCAAGGTGTAAAGCGTGCGCCAGATATGTTTTTGCTTCTCCTGATAAATACACTTAGCTGGATATGCTTGCAAAAAATGATGTGAATCCAGGCATTTGCCAACTCGTTTGCGGTTATTTCACTGAACGTTCTCATTTCAGACAGTACCTTTGCAAATTTTTAGCTTTTTTTCTAACCCAATAAGGGTGCAAAAGGTACTGGTTTTCACCCATTTCTGTTTGCGTAATATTTCAACGAATTTTTCATTCCTTCTTTATTCACTGGATGTGATTATGTCGATGATGTTGTATTTCATCGCAGACTTTCGAGCTCCAACGGCTCCTTTGAAGTCTAAAGATAACTCGATAAAGCTTTTATTTGATTCTAATCTCGTCCTGTTTTTTTACCACTGCAAAATATCAAGATTTGAGTTTTTTCATTGCACTCCGATGAACAATACCACACTCTGAGAACTAACTTTCCTCCACTCCTTGCTAAAGATCGTCCAGTACTGAGCTCCTAAATCGTGAAATATCCAGGAGTGTTTTTTAACTCGAAACCTCCCATCGTCCCCACATGTCACAGAAGAGTTTTGTAAGGTTAAAAGACTATTCTTTACTCCCTTAAGCTTAAGATACCCTGTGTTAAGTAATGCTTAATTTTCTGAACGCTTGAAGCACACCCCCACTAGTTACATTGTTTACCAGTTATTTTTCCTGGTCTCCTTTTAACGAAGTTCACTCTTTTGAGAAGATTTATAAAGCACTTATCAAACGGCAGTGGACCTCCTCGAATGATCCTTGTCGATAATATTGTTACCAGATGCGCTGGTACGTCTAAATAATTTACCTCTTCTGTAGTTACAAACGTTTCACATACTTTGCACGGTGACCTGTATAGAGCCATGTCCTCAACCGCCAACAATGATAACTTTTAAGTTTTACACTGTCGTACTTCTTATTAGTGTAATTCCGTTATCATTTATATATCTTGTTAACTGTTGGAAGGTACAATAAATTATGAATAAACTTCGTATACGCTTGCCTGCTTAACTAATTTTACGTTCCACAATTTTCGGTTTCTTGTTCCAATTAAACACTATTCTGAATATGCACAGTGACGGCATGAAGGAAAGGCAAGAATTCGCTCGAAATGGGTGTCCAAAGCTTGGATTGACTTGAATAGGGTGTTTGATTGGGATCATTACGATCCTTATGGTCAAAACATGCAAAGGATATGTAATTGTAACAGAATTTGTGCAGAGATAAACTAAGAAGCGGGAAAGAGAAATGTAACATTTCTAAGTGGGCTTGGGTAGATTGCGGTAGAACTATAACGTATGATGGGAAAACTGTACTGATGCACGAGAAAACAACTTGGTGGATGATTTTCTTCTAAAGCATAGCAACTTATAAGTATGAAATTAGTCATTGGTGTTGTGAGATAATACTCACATTTATGAGTAGTATACTTGGATTGCGCCAAAGAAAATGATTAGCGGTTTCTCACAGTGGTCGAAAATGAATAATAACTCCTAGAGAGAATCACTGTGTTCAAAGTTGTAACTACAGAGAATGCTCATCCACCGTCGGATCATTGCAATAATTATACTGCGCGAACTGGAGATTAAGACTACCTGTTCCAAATTACGTGTTTTGTTGTACGTCTGTCAATCTATGAATGCCGTTACCGTTGTTCGTAGTATACAACTCTCTTAATCCCGGCACTGTCTTGTGGATACATAACAGTAGTAGAGATGTGGGTATACATATGATTATCTCTGAGGCACGGGAATGGCTGAAAATGCATTCTAAAAATTCGTAAGAAGTTAGATTAAAACCAGATTTGTTTATCTGATGAACTCGCCGTGTAAATGAGGCGTGAGCTGAAAACCAGATTGTTGTGAATGTTTGCTTTTGTGATAAACTGTCAGAAAATGACAATATAAAGGAAACATTTTAGGTGGTCCTACAGAACCACATTATCATCATGAAGCAAGGTATTAGTTGATGGGCAAAATGTCTATCTCTAATAAAGACAAAGAACGATTATTAGACTGAAAAACTACTTCTAAGAACTTTCGAGTTATAGTGTGCGCGCTATGCAAAAGTGTAGGCGGCGTCCATGCGTGCGTTTGAATCGAAGCTAGGTTACTGATACTTTTACAATTTCAACATATTGATAAGCAGCTATGAGATGGTCGCTTCTGCTTCTGTTCTTTGAATCTTTTCCGACAAATTCGGTCTAAAACATGACAGTGACGCTGTGGGGCAATAAAAGGACTACTGCCTTCGGAGATAGGGATCAACAATTGGAGCGTGACCAAGAAGAACGAGATGGGTGGATTCTTGTGCCAGTGAAAATGCTCCAGGACAAACGATAAGCTCATTCATTGAAAATTCCCATCGCGACATTGATAGAATAATACGAGTAGCGAACAAGCTCTTTTCCATAAATTCATCCCTTTTCTAATACAGTACATACAATTAGTGAACAAACGTGCGACAAATAATGTCAGAAAGAATAAGCGTTGATTGGACGGTATGGAAATGTTGAGGAGTGGTTGGGAAAAACGAGAAAAAATTGTTGATCCGCGGTTTTAGAATGGGGGGAATCGTGCAAACAGAGAAAGGAGAGGGAGGGAAAGAGGGATGAAACAGGACGGACGAGGTCACACACACGCACACACTTAGGTCAAGGGGTCACGAGAAGGGTGAATCGACCTTCAGTGTTGGGTCTGGGCAAGGGTAGCTGCAAGGCTTNGTAGGGCTTTAACAAATTGTTTTTGTGAGCATAGAGTTGGTCGCAATAACTTTATTACTACCACCTCTGCCGTCGCAATATGGCGCTGTCGGAGGATTTTGTAGGGGTTTGGGGTACCTTGTAGATAATTTTGAAAGCATCCTCAGTTATCTAATGTCCGGTATCTACGAGGTGCGCCGTGATTGCACTCGAAACGGTCCTTGTGGTTCCTGTGTTTAACCAAGCCGGTTTGTGTTCCTTGATTCTTTGAGAAAACTGCCTGATCGTCCTGCCTATGTAGCGTGCCGAACATGTGAAAACAAAAGAATAGATCAACATGGAAGGGATGAGGATTGGCAATTTAGCTTTGAGATTCAATGACAACAAGGATCGGCTGGTGAATTGTGTACGTAATCGGGCCGTAGGAAACGTTTGAGCGATTGACGTCTTGTTAACAAATCGCACTCGTAGTCACCTTTGATCGGGAAACGTATATAGATTTGCTTTTAGTTTCCTGTAGTCACCGTTGGAACTTCGAGATATCACCGAAGACTTGCCATTTTACTACCGTTTTACTTTAACGATATTTTCATATTAGTTGACGAGCAGCACGTTCAACCTTGCTCGCGAAGCGTGAGCGAAAACATTCCATTTTCTAAATGTTCATCTTACCAAGCGCTCGGAAGGAATAAATAGTGGAGCAGTCTACAGAAAACCCACATGGACCGGTCAGTACACTCATTTTGCCAATTTTGTACCTTTGGGGCGTAAGCGAAACCGCGTCCGTTCCATAGCTGCTTGCATTAGAATCATATGTTCAGCAGAAAACGTGGAGTTAGAATTGAACTGGCTCAAGCAAACACAATTGGACAATAAGCTCTTTCTTTCTCCGGTCAGGTAACTGAGCAGGAATAAACATGCGTTCGAAGTTTGCATGACTTCAAATTGATGGACTGGGTTGGATGATACATACTGATTTTATCATGTGAGATGATACAGATAACCCTTATGCTAGTTCCACATGAACTAAATCCGATCAAGTGCGGACATGTGAATACCATTTGCCAATAAAATATCTCCGAACAAACATTTGGCCCGTATGTGGTGATAGTGCTGACTCGATCAGTGTGCAGTTACGTGTGTGTGTGTGTGTGTGGTAACAACGGAGGCTGCTAACTTTGATCCATGCGCACCGCTTGGGTTGGTTATTGCGATACAGTCAGATTCCGTCAGCTCATCAGGGTAGCCCGGTACAATTTGTGTGCTGGGGCTGCGCACTGTTTGGACCTCATTTACGGATCCTTTTTAGCTCCGAGCTCTAAGGTGCCACCATTTAGTTAGTGCAGCTAAATTAACAAAAGAATTTGAATTTCTAAAAATAACCGTTCGTTTCGGTTCACGGATAAAACAAACCGTATTCATGACCAACATTGTAAATATGTTTTTTTTCTCCAGAGATCTCAATTCACACAAATGCTTACGATGGGGCTTTGAAATCGGCTAAACCTTATCAAACAGGGCTAATTTTACTTCCTTGCAGTAAAAATTTCCGATTCTGATTTTCGCTTGTTCATCTACATGAGGAACTTGTTCGTATACAGAACAGAGGAACCCAGGACTAAAAACTTCAAAAGCACTATAGAGCTATTATGACCTTGTTGGGTCTCACCTGCAATGCGAGCTCACTGATTGAACTTAGGAACGATCTCGCGACTGCACGGATAGAACACAAGCATACGATCCACTCGATCCCAGATCAGACTGCCTCATTTAGTCTATTCATGATACAGCACAACCAGTCCTTAAGTCAGTCAAAAAAGTCAAAAATCGCTTTATTCATCCTATTGGATGGATTCTCAGCTTCTTGCACACCAGGATCATTTATCATCGCAAACAGTCACAAACAAAAAGTGAAAAACAGCATCGTAAATTTAAGAGGAATATGGTGTAAAAGTTTGAAAATGGATATCAGTTGCACAGGAGATCTATAAGGTTTTCTCTAACAGATGCCATTTCAGCCAGAAATCTCGAAAGATAGGGGATGACGGAAAAACGGTTGGCAGTGGTACGAGCGCAAACAAGTTTATAAAGACACCTAGTTACAGAAGTGGATACGCATTGTTTAAGTTCCGTGTGTAATGGGTGAGTGATGTCTGATAGAATATTGCTGCACAAGTTTTTGCAAGAGGTAAAATGTTTGTCGGCGATAAAGTTAAGCAAGGGAATACCGCGTGTGCGCGAAACAATTTCGATAGACCGGTATGGAACTGTGTAATCTTTGACTCCAAAAAAGGGCAAATAAAACCGAGGAGCAGTAAAGAAGATGAGTAACAACCTAAGAATATACAAATTAGGTGAGTAAATAGAGTGGAGCTTTTAAAGATCGCAAGCGGACAATAAAGAAACACAATCGTCGAATCTTTTTGAAAGCAGAGTTTAAATGTGAAGTCCAGGTGAGATCTTGGCAGATAGTAATACCAAGGTATTGCGGAGAACGTACTGGGGAACAGGCTGGTTGTCAACATAGAGTACAGAACAAGTCCTTTCAAAAGAATGTAGCCGTTCTACTTTGGCGAGCGAAAAGGTGACATCCATTCATTTAGAGGCATTGAGGGACAAACTGGACTACGAAAACCATAAGCTTAAGGCATATAAATTGACTTGAAGCTGCGAGAAGCGGAAGTCACTCAGGAATTTAGAACCTTTTCTGAATCCCCATACGTGCACCAAATTCCAATTTCTTTGTTTTTGCGCACGTCTACGTACAGAAACAGTAACAACCACTTAATTTCCCGCCTCTTAACTTATGTTGCGATAATCGACATTTCAATTAGATGAGACAGAGGAACTTTAGCGAGTGAATGTGTAGAATTAACACACACCAGTGAATCAAAAGATACCAATAGTTATCATCACATATACAATTAATGCATAGAATCGTCATCAGCATTTTGATAATACTGGTAGAATCTTTAATAACTAGGTGGTTGCTGACGTTCGTCAGAACCCCTCACTAATGTTGATTCACGTTGTTTCTGGATATCCGTCTTGGGAGGAAATAGAACCAAGGATTGGAATTGTAAAAACGTTATATTCTGAAACTTCCGAAATGCTGGAAGTGAGTTTGTCTAGCCTAGGCTGGTATTTTAGCAACGGCAGCAGAAGTCTGAAAGTAGATCTGATCAAAGCAAAGGGAACGTGCGATACAGAACTCACCATGGGAATTGTCCCGGTGCGGTCTTTTCGAGCTTAATAAAAGCACGATAATAGTTAAAGTAAAAATTAATCCTGGAAATTTCCAAGTTGCCATATCCAATGAAGAAACTTTCCCTGGAGGATCACCATCCCCAAATAATGGCAATGCATGCTAAATCTCGACGATACACTTGTCCGGTGGATAACGGTCCTTAAATAAGAAGGGAAAGAATGACGGTAGCCTAGGTTTTGTAATAATTCTTCATGATCGAGCGGTTAAGTTCCAACTTGATATCTGAAACTTGATTGTTCGATAAGTATGCCATAGTTATGTAACCATGTCCTGATAGTTCTCAGTTATACAGGTCTGGTTGGAAACTGAACCTGTCCTGATGCTAGTCACCATTGTGGGGTGAAGGTGCTTCTGGTCCGTGATTTGATGATCACCTCCAAAGATTCAAAAATTCAAAGATTTATTATGGGAATTACTTACAAGCTCATGATTTTCTGATCCCATAGGTTCATGCGGTGGAGTAAGAAACAATGATACATACAATTCTTTGTGTAAAATGTCACGTGATACGTGCTTTTTCCACCGCTGCACGCAGTTTCACTTATGTTGGAATGTAAGGTGTGCTAATGTTTCATCGAGCCTCAGTTTGAAAGACTCAATGCTAGGAGCACAGACGACGTAGGATGGTAGAGAGTTCCAGATCGAACACATTCCAGCTTGAATGGATCTACACGGAATCTTAGAGAAGAACAAGAGGCAAGAAAAGAAAACTGCCGTTGCTAAACTGTCGGTTGAAGAACTGCTACAAATCTGCGCCAGAAAAGGTGAAAATAACATAAGTGACTGATCCAAGAAATCGAAGTAGGATATTAAGCATACAAGGTGTACGTTCAGGTTAGATTAGAATTTTTCCGGTACTGAAAATGTGGGATCTATTTTTGTTAAGTTCAACCCAAATCCATCCAAAAGATGCTAAGAATTCACCGGTTGGGTGCGCAAGGCTTTCCATGTTTTGGCTTTAATAGTATCAATTTTGACTGCCTATTTCACAGACCACCGATTTACACATAATTCTCAATTATTCCAACCAGTCACTCAATGACTGACTGACTCACTCGGAAGGTGCTTGACTCGCGATTTCATCTAATCAGAGCTCATCAATCTAAGATTCAATTCCCAGAACAATGGCATCGAAGGTGTATGCGTGTGGGTTACCACTGTGCCATCTAGCTTCCACCGAGCCGGATCGGAATTGCCGATTCATGCTTTGTCCAGATGTTGTCTTGAACAATAACCGGTCAGTTGAAAGCCTCCAATCCAATCCGATCTTGCATACAGGTGGTTGTGCTGATGGTTGTTCAGACAAACCTCGTTGTGAGCATGAGGGTAGGTAAAAAAAAACCAGTCGAGCTTTGAACTGACTTAAGTTTGTGCTACAGCGCTTGAGTAGGTGAACAATCCCAAGCACCTCCGAACAGCGCACGGTAATGTGCAAACTACCGAATGTTTTGAATCTTCATAACATCGTGGTATATTGTAGCTGACCAATGTGTTATGCAACCAGAGGAGTTCGTATTTGCAAATAGGCCTGTAGTTTTTGAGGTCACGTTTTCGGTAATTGAGACATCCACGAGATAGATGATGCAGTGGTGGTCACCACCACAATGACAAATTGATTCCACGAACAAGCTTACCGTTCATCCACGGTTGTTCTCACAATGTTGCTTTGCTGGGTGTTTGTTTTGTCGAAGATCTCTAAACCAAGATGCTCGAAATGGCATCATCCGTCTTCCGGAGCACTATGTATATGTTTAAGAAAAGCATCATTGAGTAAAAATTTATTCAAAGAACATATAAAGCACAGTAATGCACTGAAAACTGTATCACTGCGACTATCACGTAAACTGCCTAATTTATAGCTAGTCAAACAAAAATAACATGATACATTCGCAATAATTTATCTCTCTCTTACGTAAACACTAAAGATGATAGCAATGGTAATTATGACTGTGGAATTAATACATCCCAGTACGGTCCAATATTCTCATTGACGAAACCAAGTGAACAGCGGGAATGTTGTTCGAAGCTAAAACCCCGGTTCCAGAGAACATTCATATTGAATCATGCCTTCTTTTGGTTTATAAGATATCCGGCTTCTATTTGCACGGGTATCAAAGGTGGTGAAATTAATCAGCGCCGCATTTGTGCTTTCCAACCCCCCCCCCCTCCGCCCGCCCCATCTGCTCTCTCGCACAACCCTCACGTTCGACTAAATTTCGCCTGCTGTTTGGAGGAAATGCATAGGAAGCAAATAATAACAATGAGTTATTCCTTCTTATCACAACTCACAATGTTTGTGAGCTAAAATGAAAATCGAAGAACTTAACTCTTTAGATGTAAAGATTGCAACTATTGATTTTTCATTCAATCGTCCTANGTGTGTGTGTGTGTGTAGGTGTGTGTGTGTGTGTAGGTGTGTGTGTGTGTAGGTGTGCGTATATCGGGTCGTGCATTTGCTTATTTACATATGGGAAAGGTAGCTGAATTAAAAAGGGAAAAAATCGCTTTTTCCATTTGCAATAGTAGACAGTATGACAGTCAAAGACAATCTGAAAGTTGGCATTTGCCTGACCTCCGCAATTAGTCATACCGTTTCCCTTAAAGTCGCACGGACGTGTTAGAACGCGTAATGATGTCATAACTGTCGCCAAATAAAGGGAACCTGCCCCACACAGAGTCAACATGTCATTCATTTTGCATACAGCGCGCGTGAGAGCGAGAGAGACTAACGTTCGTCTACCGTATCAAGTATAACAAACAGCATGGGTCAATTGGTAGCGCAAGCACAAACACAGCTGAATGAGATCTATACTCTCAATACTACAATGATACAAGGACATACTGTCAGTATTTCATATTCCTTATGCACGTAGCATTCTGTGTTTTTGCTGATCTCAGAGCATTATTCTGACACCATTTGAGTCGATGAACCGTAAACGGTCAATGGCCCATTTCCAATTTCAATGTTATTGTACCCTTAAATTGCGCACACCATGTGTCCACTTGACTGTAACCAGCTGATAGATGTGCTGTATCGAATTACTTGCAATTACTTACGTTCATGCAAAGAGCATCGGTGAGAGAATAATAGCAACAGTATTTCACTTCCTTCTGTTGAATCAGTAGTTGCGCAATCAATTTTTTGAGGACAAGGGCTGCGGAAAATCCAAGTGACTTTCGAGCAGGGGGAGCAATGGAGAGGTTGAGGAAACTAGGCGGTGACTGTCATCAAATTTGACAACCCTTTCTCTCGGTTGATGTGTTGTTGTCTTAAACCGCTTGATCGCCGAGGATAAACCGATTCTCGAATCCAGATACTCCTCAACTTGGGGTAACCTAGCGCTCAGCAATTTTCTTGAAAATAAAAATCGCGGCACCTTTTGATCGGATAAAGCATTTATCTTTTTTAATTTAGCTGATCGGCTTTGTTAGAGAGACTCGGGTATACAATGAGCGAAGAACACCTTGATAACTAAAATTTAGACGCTAAACGATTGACATATGCAATAACACTGAAACTGCCCGAGACACAATCGAACAGGGCAGAACCACGCCAGTTACTGAATTTCTCACTACAAGTTCATACGCAAAGTGAAGTTTATAATTCAGACTTTCTCATCCATCGTCTACCTTAAAACGTCGTCACATACATATTTCCTCCAACGAACTGCCACATTTCCTAAAGTCTTGAGAGTTTTCGCATTTTTGGAAGCCACAGCTTCCTTCTTTGGCATCAAAACCCGAAAGAATCATCATGAAAATGGCAGCTGCTAACTAGCGTACAGCTCTACCTCCGTGTTAGAGCTGAATATCATAATTGCCGGCGATACCAAAGGGCAGGCAAAGGAGCATGTCAAGCGATGACTTTAAAACTGATTCACTGAGTTCCGGGCGTGTTAACGTGTACGAGACTGGGGACATTACAGGAAAAGAAGCAAAATTCTTCCTCTCTACTATTGACCAATACGGGCCGTTTTTCACCGTCATTTCGGTCGATGTTAGCGGTTCAGGATAACGGCTATGCAAAGTAAAGTCGAATGGGCACAGCTGATGCTCGTCTGTTTCTGAGAATGCACAGTGAAGTATCAATTGACCATTGAAATTTATTCCCTCCCCCCTGTGATTTGATACGAGATAGTTCGAATGTGTCAACAAATCGGTTTACTTGATAGCGGATGCGAATGAACTCGACCATTCGTCGCACAGAATACCGCAAATACTGAAGATCGAAACTGTGTACCGTTATCTGAGGCGAGTAATTTCGACATATCGAACTAACAAACTAGTCTGCTGAGGTTTGTCCTAACGGTGGTTGTGGTGATAATATGCATCGGAACAACTTCGGGACACTTGGATTTTGCACTGATAATGATTACGTAATAGGAAGCCTGAGGAAAATGCTTCCCGGTACGCAGTATACCTACCAAGAACAGACGAACGGTCATGCAAAATGTGAACTGTAATCTATTGCGAATATTGTTCGGTGATAGTAACTCAGAACCAAATACAGTCAATCTCCTCCTATATCGCAACCCTGAGAACTCGCATTTTCCTTTATCTTCCTACTTTTTGGAAAATCCATACCAACCGTATGCATAGAAACGAAGTTTCTGGTTACACAATGCCCCTCTCCCTAAATATTTCGCAGTTCCTGATACCTACTCATTTGGTCTTTGACCAATGTTCAGGATTGCTACTGACTAACCAACCTGCAATGTCACAGTCAGTCAATGGCGTTTCACTTAGCGTGACGCGAACATGACACTGTTTACTGATTGGACAATCATTGCGAGGAAGAGACACCCATAACAACAATCAAAGACAGTATCTTTTGACTTCGAAATGTGAGATCGCCTATCGATCAGAACGTGTTGGAAATGCTGAATCGACCAAATGTAACTCAGAGCTTCATAGCCGAATCATTTCTTATTTCAAGAAAAACTGTTTAAAGTGTTATATGCCATCGAACCACTATCGGATAATTTTTGAAAACCGGTGTGTCAGGAAGGTTAAATTCCAAAAAAATCCGGTCGAAAAAGTCGTATGTTTGGCGAGAATAGCCAGAAGAAAAAAGCCGCAGCTGGGTGAGCCTCCGGCCCGAAATGATCGACCACTGTATTTCACCACGGACGGTACGACGTTTCTGATTGGTCAGACAGCGTAATCAACCGGGCGGTTCGACAACTCTGATTGGTCAATTGATATCGAACGTTCAGAACGCACTGGACGCAATAAAAAAGAACGAATGCTAACACGTAAGGACGGAACAAAAAGGAAGATACTTTTTCTCTAATATACTGTCCTGTGCCATTTTGATTGTGTTCTATTATTCGGCTCGGAAGTTGGTGGTGCGATAGCAGTCTCAGCAACAGTCAGTACACAACATGGAGCATCTCAAGAAAGATATTACTTGAAAAACAACTAAAAGTTTAATACAGTGAATGAGGCAATCTTGGCTTGACTTACTGCTATGAGTGAAAAGCACGGCGCGTTCCCCATGATGGTGAACATCATTTGTAAGAAGACAATCCAGTTAGCAAATCGTGACTTCAAGGCTTCCAAAAGTTGGTTTCGATTTCGTTAGACAGATGTGTTATTCAATCACACAAAATACGAGACAAGCAGCTACTCATGTCCATTCTTCATAGGTTTGCGAGGAAAGTTTGGCGGTACCGCCTGATGCAACGGACGAGTTTCGAGTCGGGTTACCGCAGTTGAGCCATGGATATGCTGAATGTGATATCTTCAATTCACATGAAACATCCTTTCATTATAAGCAGCTCCCAGAAAAAACATTAAGTCTCAAAGGAAAAACAGTTTATGGATCCAAAAATCCTGTTTTGTGGGAGCATGATTGAAGAAAGGGTAACAACGTTGGTTGTTGGAAAAATTCCAACTTCACGATATCTCCGAGGTATAGATAGAAAAAGCCTTCCCTGCAGTCATAATTCTTCAAAGAACCCATGAATGAATTCTGCGTCATTTCACAGTTAGCTGTCGGATATCAACCACAAGATGGTTTTTCAAAGACGCTCTATCTTACTATTTATAGATAACGCCTCTTGTCATAGCAAAGCCTCAGTAATAAAATCAGTACATCTGCCTCCTAACTGTTCATCAATGTTACAACCAATGGATCAGGGTGTGACTTGGTCTTTCAAATGTTTGTTTCGCAAACATTTACTGGAATATAGTTTTTCTGTGATCGAAGATGAGCAACTTAGCAGGAAATCCGAAGTGGACAACCTCATGGGGATGAAAATGATCAAGAAAGCTTGGGTATCTGTGCCTCCGCACGTACTGTTCGAAGCTTTCATAAAAGCTGGGTTCAAACCCACATTGAATCAACCGCTGATGTAGCCACCAGAGGACAACTGCGATCTGACTGTATACTCCAGTACAATTGATTTAAACAGGGCGCCTGATGATTTCCAAAGGAGAGCCAGGCTGAGACGATTAATGGCTGTTAAAAATAAATCTTTAGAATCTGCCAAGATGCTTTTCTGCAGTTCTGTGGGGTACTCGAATGTGGTCATTTTTGTTGCAGTGGTCGCTAAAGCCAAGGCCATTCGGTCCATCTATGGGCTCTTCGCACTAACGTGTAAACGACTGAACGATAATCGCGATGGTTTGGTAAGCGGGTATGTGGAGTCAGATGCCAGATCCAGGCGGTTGATAAACGCCGTGTGAATGAACGATAATTGCACATGTCCTAGAGCACCGATGAAATTAGACAGATCATTGGACAAAGGTCATCCTAACACGTATCCAGCGGAGTACCTCAGGACTCAGTGCTAGGCCCGATGCTCTTCCTGCTGTTTATAAATGACTTGGTCCAGGAACTAGCGGCTCCTGCCTTCATTTTTGCCGACGACGTCAAGCTAGTGAACTCAGGCCCGGTAGATCAACTCGAAGCTGATCTGACTAAAGTTGTTCGGTGGACAATGAAGTGGGACTTAGAGCTAAACGCTACCAAGTGTCATTTTCTAAATACCGTAGGGCTTCCGGTTTGAGTGGCTAAGACCACGAAACCGACGGTCTTCGCTCGGGTAAACCGAATGCTGGATCTAGGAATTTTGGTCCGCAAGGAAGACTGAGGTTTTCCTACCTCTATATAAGGCCATAGTTAGGCCGCAGTTGGAATACTGCGTGCAGGCTTGGTCTCCCTACTTGAAGAAGGATATAAATTGCCTCGAGAGGGTGCAACGGTTAGCTACTAGAATGATCGCGGGAATGAGGGGTAAGTAATATAAGGAGAGGTTAGAATCTTTAGGGCTTTTCTCCATGGAGAGGAGACGCCTGAGAAGCGACATGACTGAAACCTTCAAAATAATGAAGGGACTGACTGGGTTAGAAGCCGAAAGCCTGTTTACCCGAGCACCGCTCGAGTCAACCAGGAGGCATCATTTGAAGTTAATGAAGCCCAGGAGCCGACTTAACCTTAGGTATAACTTCTTCACGAGTAGAGTGATAGATGAGTGGAATCAGCTACCATCTTCACTAATAGACTGTAGGACATTCGACGATTTCAAAAGGCAGCTAGACGGGGTCTGGACGAGCCTGTATCCAGAGATCATGTAGGGTACCTGCTATTGACAGTAGTTGTCTATGCTGCCGCTTTTTTCAAATAATCACCCTTTGCAGGTAAGGACGCGCCAAGGGAGACAGTTCGAAACGAAGAAATCGGCCGTGGTCAAACGGTCGACAAGAAGTCGAAGCTCCGGAAGACGTGTTTCCGACTGGAGCAAGAATCTGGACGCTCGATAGGCGAAAGCCTTTACCGTCGTGTGCAACCTGACCTGACCTGACCTGACCTAACACGGGACTGACGCGCCTCTGACTGTTTGAGCAATACACGTTCAACTTGTCAATCACCTGATGAACTTAATTCGTCACTTATGTTTACCGAAACTGGCTATATCGGATGTATCGATCGGTTTGAACATACACTGACAACAAAATAACCAAATCAACGAACAGATAAGCAGAGAGCTAATACTAGAAATGTTTCGCCAGAGAATCATACATGGATTACACGGCAAATAATCAGTTTGGAATATGAGAAAGAAGTCAATGTACTGACTATACTCCATGTGGGATATTCCAATTATTTAGATTACGTGATTTCCTTCGAATGCGATTTTTTGTCGCGTGTTCTCACTGTGTTCGATCTGGTTCATTCTTTCTTTCGTCGAACTGTTAAATATTGATGTGATTGTTATAACTGAAACAGTTGTATATTATGGTGAACACCATATACTCGGTTCTATGGTTAGCCTAACTTTGTAAAGGAATGGAGGAATATCTGGAATTAATATGGGGTAATTGCGTTAGAAGAAATTCCCATGAATAAAGGTGGGTAGTTTCGGGATAACCAGACACTTGAAACTGAAAAAGGGCTAAATACCAGATGCAATGTACTAATATTAAGTTGAGGGCATCATAAAAGACTTCAATTTCTTCGATACATATAGGATACACAGGAAGGTATATCTAAATTGTTATAAATAAACAGTACATAACTATAAACATTGGGATCAAGTAACGGAATTAACGTACTTTTCATCGATCCGGGTAATTTTGCCTGAAAACTCCCAACCGACTGGTCATACTACTGAATAGATTTACTACTGACTAACATGCAGTGTCACCATCCTACATGAGAAGTTCGGTCTCAGAAAATTTTGCGCAAACCAGGTACCTCATCAGCTCAGTGAGGAATAGAAAGCAGTTCGGGTGAATTGGTGACACAACTTGCTTGCCAGGTTCGATTTTGGATATCCCAATACAGTTTTGGAGATCGTCAGTGGTGATAAGACCTGATTGTACAACTTCGACTCAAATACCAAGCAGCAATCGGCTCAGTGGACGCCGGTTCGTGGAGCGCCGCTTCAGAAGTTCCGACGCAAGTGAAATGCGGCAAAGCATATGGTGGCTGTGTTCATGGCCAAAATCGGGCATGTTGCTACTGTACCACTCGTACAGCCAAGCACAGCCACCGGAGCCTGGTACAGCACCCACTGTCTGCCGAAAGTGCGGGAAGCTGTTGCCAAGCGTCGTTCATTGACTCGAGCCCGAGGGACCATGATAACGCACCTGCACACAAGTCTCATGTCATCGGCGATTTTCTGGCTAGAGAACGCATCCAGGAGGTTGATCACCCACCCTACGGTGAAAACTTAACTCCGTGTGGTTTTTTGTTCCCAACTGTCAAGCACATGTTGCTTAGAATCCGATACGAGACATCAACAGCTGCAATGCACGCATTCATTGAACTGGTCGACGAGTTAACCACTTTGGCATGGTCGAGCTGTTTCGCCAAATGGTTTGAACGCATGGACCTGTGCATGAACACTGGTGCAGAATGCTCCGAGAAAATGTAATGCTTATTTTTGCGTAACAAAATAGAATTTGTGTGCATCCGGAAACTTTTGGCTCGACTCTCGTACACACCTCCAATAGAGTCGGAAAAATCAATGTGAGTGCGCAATCAGGGGCTTACTGCAGCTTGCTATGATTAAGGTGCAGTCTTAGGCGGTGACTTAGCTGACATCGAACAATGATGGCAAGTTTTAATGTGTTTAGTTAACTTATCCATGAGTGTTCAGTGATTGCATTTATTCGGCTGATGCCAGGGTGACCGAGGTGAAATTGTCTTAACGCAGCTGTAACGTATAAGGCACAAACGCTTGCCCGACAAGCATCAAACGCCATTGTTCGACAGATAAAGCTAATCTCCTTCTGAAAAATACTGATAAAGTTTGTTTTTTAGGTCCATAGATCAACTCGATCTCTGATAAGGAGTTTCATCTAGTATTACTCTGTCCTTAGATATTTCGTGCAGGATCAGTGAAGTGGTAACTGACAGTCTGTGCACCGGATCCTAGAAAACGGACTGAACATCAAAGCCGACAGTGATTGATGCAATTTCCCAACTCTCCTCTAGGTGACTACTACCCTGATCAGCTATTAGTCTAGGGATTTGAGTCCAAAACTTTTCATTTTAATTAAGGGTAAATCAAAACCAGCACCTAATAAAATTCTGGCCCAACACAATAACCGATTTGCAGTGTGCACTGTGACTCCTTTCATCGTAAGGAAGATGGAAAGTAAGAGGGTTGTGGTCAGTAAGCATGTCGAATTTTCTTCCGCGCAAAATCACATGGGGCATTTGGGTGCATAAACCACTGCTAACCCTTCATTTTCAATTTGACCATAGTTCTTTTCCGCTACGGAAAGTGATATGGAGGCATGATATACGACTACCTTCAGGGAATTTGTGCATTAAAAAGGGTGCCCATTCTTTCGTCGGAAGCACTAGCGGTTGCATTCATGGGTGACATGGGATCATAGTGGGTAAGAAGTAAACCAGGGTTGAAGACTCTTTTACTCGCAACGAATGCATTATCCAGATCCGTCGTCGCACAAATCGAGACCAGCCAGCATCATGTTTATTATTTGTTGTGAAAACGTCGGGTGCATTTCACAACAAAGAACGAAGGATGATGGTGGTACAGCGTCCTGAGATGGTATTTTACTTAATACACTTAGTTTTAACCTTAACTTGTAGGTGTGCCCGAGAAAAGTCAATTCTGGAAAATGTTTCAACACTACTCAACTAGGAGAATGAATCACGTAGAGTGTGTGATGGGTACTGTGTCTCGAAGTATTGGTTCGATCAACCCACTTGAAAAATCGACACAGACTCTCCTGGTGCTGTTTGTCGTCCTGACTGCTACTGTCGTGGCAGCATACTGAGTAGTTGCCTGTGCTGATTACTCTTAACTGTTCCAAACAGACCAGCACACAGTTGAAAGGCTCTACCGATATTACCGGTACAGTTCACTTAGGACAGAATGTAGTTCTAAAGCGGGAAGTTACAAGTAAAGCTACCTTCGGTTTGCAACATACACGCATCGTTAATCAGATTTTAAAGGCGAGAGGACAATATTCTGCACTGGATGCCATTTTTCTCTAGTTCACTTCATCTGCAAGTCTCTAAAGGAGAAAGCAAAATATTTGCACTATGCTCTTCTTGATTATTCTTTCGCTTTTGACTCGGAGCCCCGCTGTCTTTTACTGCAATCGTTCGGTTGTCCCTTGTTCTCTTCCTGAATGGCTTGGCGATTACTTTTTGCAAAGATATCAGTATGCTAAATTGGGAAGACAGTCAACGGCATCACTCCATAGTTCAGGTGTACTGCAAGGTGCTGTCTCACCACCCTAACGTTTTGCGACTTATATCAGTGACCTACCCATTACTCCCCCTGTACGACACTTCAAATATGCTCATGATATCGCCATTTTTGTTTCCGTATCTAACCAATCAGAACTGGCTGCATATAATACAAACTAATCCCACTTCGTTACGTATTTCACATTATCCGGTCCTAATCTTTATCCCGAAAAATGCCTTGAATGTTTTTTTTCTAGACCGTTCCCGATCTCCCTCAGACAATGCACATATTCAGGGAAAACCGATGAACATTGTCAATCATGTGAAGTATTTAGGTGTCACATTTGAAAGTATCCTTCATCATCATGGACAGTGCCTGGTGACTGTGAAAAACCAAATGGCCTAATCCCAACATTGACCTTCGCTGATCTTTACATAACCAAACTGTTGCTCGCAAGCTAAAAATTCGCTTCTTTCAGATAAGAAGACTACGGTACTTCTGTTCTAATTTTTCGCTGGTACAAGCTTTATTCAACAATGTATTCTCTCTACACCCCTTTATTTCTTCCCTATGATTTTCCGTGGTTTGCTGCAGGTCGATTTCAGCTTGCTGAGGAGTGACCTCTCAATGATCCGCCATTTTTCCCAATTTTTTTATCTGTTCTCATTGACATTATGCGTAATGCTCATATGGATGCGTGCTTGAAGTTTTGGGACAATATCCTATCTGATTGCACCCATCCTCTACCCATTGACCTGCGTGCATGCAAATCCCACCCCATACACCCGTTCGAAATACAAACCCATGCCAATTCGGATAATACAGAAACTATTTGGTACACAACCTTACCCGGCTACTGACCGACAAGGAAAGTGTTCATTCTCAGCTTTCTAGGTTAATTAGTAGTTAATTCATATTTTTGGACTTTTTATGTCCCACTTTTTCCCCTGTTTTACCAGCAATGTATAGATGGTCGATTTTAGGCTGAAAGCCGGTACATAATGCGCGCTAAAGCTTCAATACAATACGATACAACACAATACAACATTCTACAGTTTACTGCTGTACCATTGATCCGATGGCTTGAGTGTGCGATGGATGTACAATCAGAGGAATCACAAATAACACTGAAGGAGCACTGTCAGAAATTCAATTCACCTATCCGAACGATGTGATCTAGATTCCGATGGTCAGCTTGCATATATTAAGCAAATACCGTTCGAACGACAACGACAAAATGAAAATTCGTATTGGAACTCACTAACAAATGGTGTTGCTGATTAGTTGACCCGCCTATTAAATTTCAAGTGGTTATCACGTCAGAGATTGCGTCAGCTTGCAATCACAATATCCGATGGTTGATGTGAATAAGAATATACGTTCGGCTGCACTTGAAATCGAGTTCGTTCATGGAAGAAATGAGTTTTGACGAACTGTGACCTCGGATCGATGTAGCATGGTACATTTTTGGTTTAGGGTAATGGCAATAGATGGTTTGCTATGACCAGTTGCACCACAAACTTTGCTTGTCTGTGCAAAATCGAACGAAAAGCCAACGTGCCTATAGGCGGATGCGGTCTGTTTCGATTGAGAAAGTCGTAGTCTTTTGGCTTCGGCTAAAGAATTGATTCCCCAGACTGTTCAGGCTCGTATTTGCTGAATTATCTTATCATCTTGTCTTAAATTGTTTCACCGCAGGCAGCCACATGTGGCTTGCTTAACTGTATTTTTTGTTCGGTGCTCACCTAATAGCCGTGTGCAAATATCGGTGTTATTAGAGGAAGTGGAGACCAGAGCCGAGAATAATGGTTCAACGCAGACCGTCTGATTCACGATTCACGATTGCGTAGGAGGGAAAATCTTCCTCGGCAGTATTAAATTTTCGTAGGCG
>UZAN01044640.1:11220-29969 GCA_900618425.1 Echinostoma caproni | reverse complement strand
TGGTTGAAACCACAAAACCGTTTATCTATACACCCTGATATAAACATTTGAGGGTAAAAACGTCTTACATCTATCAAATTCACAAAAACAAATTTGAGTCTTATTGTGATGGAAGCTGGTACAAAGAGAGTCCCGGCTAGTGAACGAATCAAGAATAAGGTCCATCCAACCAGATGCGCAGACGTAGTGACTGAAAGTACTTCGCGAGACAATATCGACTACCACTGGAAAGGAAAGAATCGAAAATTACAGCCTGACGGACAATCCGCAAATAGAACCAGAAAGATATCCATCGAATATCACAACAATGGAGCTGTCGATCAACGTATCTCGCACCACAACCGGGTCAAACCAGCTGGAACGGTAGGCGGAAGAAGAGGCAACGTACGTGTCAAGTGCGGACTAAAACCAAAAGGAATGGATCAACAGGATGAGGCATGAATCATCCTGCCGCGCGGTTGAGAATTGTTGTATATAATCGAGCGCATACACCGGTTCTTTTCAAATTGGATCAATAAACGTTTTGTCAGCCGACTCGCCCTCTCGTTACACTATCACTGAGATCAAAATTTCAAAGTCCACCAATAAGGGTTGACAGCTTAAAACCTTCACTGTGGAAATTAACGGGACAAACCGATCAAACTATTCCAGGTACCTATCCCTCAAACTGTCCTGAGCAATTAATCCAGTTTTAATCTCTATCACTTGATCAAGACGTCAGTACATGCAGACTATCTTGTCCCCAGAAATCCACAGACGTGACCCCTGCCGTTTTAACTTTTTGTTTTTCCAACAGTTCGCAGACTGGTTAACCCAACATAATTCCAATTTACCGAACAACTGGCAGTGGTCGCGGAGTGGTAAAGGTTACCGCATTGTCGCTTGGGGGACGTGTGTGTGTGTGTGTTCTAATCCCACCGCCACACTCCGTATGTTTTATGGTAGTTCCCTGATTGCCTGCTTCCCTCTTCTTGAAAAATGTACCATTAGGCATTTAATAAAAGGAAGTGAAGTAAAAAGAAAATAGAAGTGAAAGTAAACTAGTAAACACAAACCTGTAAACATCTACAAAATAAATAATGAGAATTTTACGCAATCATGCGTATTCAAACAAAATTGATTTAATGATCATGGACCTTTTGTATATTGAAGTTCTTGCCACAAGGTTTTTTTATTTAGAAAAAGCTCAAGTTTACCATAGGACCAACAAACAAAACTGTGAAGGTGTGTTTTGTGTGGTTCGAAAGCTGATTGGGGCAAACATTCTCCGAAAACTGTTTCTTGTACTCTTCCAAAAATGATGTTTTGTTACCCACCCACCCGTCCCCAATCCCCCAGAGCACACTAATCGTACACGTTCACACTCAAACTTAATCGGGCTACCATTATCGTTTGTTGTGTCCATTCCGTTTCGTGCACAACCCCGGAGGCTAAACATATCAAAAGAAAAAAATCACCGACTGAGCTCGACTGAAAGCGCGTGCGTGCGTGCGTGCGTGCACACACACACACACACACACATTTGACCACACTATTATTTTCACACTCAACAGAAATCGGATCGGATTGCGTGGCGATCAGCAATCCAAAATGTGTCATATTACACCTACGATCACCTGGCTAGTTTGTGCTCTCCATAAATGCGATGAACGAGGAACGCAAACGGATCACACTTTTGTATTCAAATGTCTCCAGCTAGAACAAGAAAAGATATGCCAAGAACAGAGACAGATCAGAGTTAGTTCAAAAACTAGTGCTTGATTGCTTCCATTAAAAGACAAAGAGAGATAGATAGTTTCTGCAATGAACTTTTACGCTTGCAACCATGATATCAGTTTTCATGATGATTACGATTGTGTGTGTGTGTGTGCGTGCTGCGCTGAGGGTGCAGCCAAGAACGATTTATGTGTGTGTGTGTGTGTGTGTGTGTATTTGTGTGTGTTCATGATCCTGTGGTTGAACAAATTCAGCCTCGTTCGGGTGTGATGGATGGATCCACAATAGAAAACTTTAACTGACGGAAGATAGCAAGCATTATTTGGTATGTGAATGCAAATATGGGTAGTCAGGTAAACGAGCAATTGGCAAAAACACGCCAACTGACAGAGTAATCAAGATAATAGTTGTTTGTACCAACTCACTACTACTAATAGTAGAGCTACCCAAAATTGAGGAGCGAATTAGAACCCGTATGTGAAACCAGCATGACTGACGGCTCTCGACGGTCTTACAATGATTGGGATAAGCATGGCTTGTTTGGTTAAGGAATGCCATGTCAAAAAGGGTATTTAGTATAGTATATTTAGTATTAGTATTATATTTAGGGTATATTTAGTTAAACAAACCTGAGGGACAGCACTATGTGGGGGAATAATTCTTATGGTATTATTTGGTTATCCAGTGAATTCAAAAATGACCATGTATATTTCGCGCGCTCTCTCTCTCTCTCGCTCGCTCGCTCTCTTTTCTATCGGTGTTGAAGTCTGTGCGATAAGTGGCATAAAGAAAAGAAACGTTATCAGGTTTCACTCGTCAAACCTTTTGGCTTTTGCCCTTCGCTTGCCACGGATAAAAGACAAACCTTGTGATTCCAAGAGTACTGTTCTTGAACTCAACCGTTCGAAAATTGCCGACAACATGCCGGTATACAACTCACTGGAACCTTTATTGCGATTGTTTTACACTCGGTGTAACTGTGTAATATAAACGATAGAAGCAGTGAGAACATGACACAGACTCCCATTGTGTTGTTACATTCGAAAAACGACGAGTACGTACAAAAATTCAGAATCACTACTGGTTGGTAACCTGTAGAATATGAAATCAATTTCTGCCGAACCGTTCAACGCTTTACCCTCGTTCAACCTCATTCATATTCTTCCTAAACTGGTTCGCCTCCTCAACCCCAAGACTAACATTTTTTCATTCAAAGCTTTACCCTTCTGTTCCCCAAATCGAATCCAAACTTGGTCTGACTAATGCAGCAAGCTATAAGGCTTAGTTCCGCTGCATCCTGGGATCCCTCTGAGCAGCTTTGGCTGCTTTCAATTTGTCTTTAATTTTACCGAGGTGTGGTTCTGATCCAAACAGTACAGCACAACCTGTTACAGTTACACTGGTTCTTCTCCCGAATAAGTGCCAAATCGGCCTTATTCGAAAGGTCGTGAAATATACATTCTGAAGTTCGAGAATAACAAACGATAGTATGTTTGCAATCCACCAAAAGCAGTCAATCTAACAAACCTTGTTTAAAGCCAGCTACTTGAGGTTCCAAATCCGGCAATGAAAATATTTCTTGGGAATCTATGACTCCAGTCTGTGAATGTCGCGAAGCGAAATTTGAATGCATGTACACAACAGGCTCCTCAGCTTTACGTGTCCATACCATACTTTTGCAGAAACGTCGGCGGACTATCCTACAATATCCGCACAGATTACGTATGCGATTCATGCAATCCTCATATGGTAAATTTCATCGTGCACACACAAAATGAAGTTTGAACTGAAAAGCCAGGATGAGCTGGACAGCTGTTTCGACCTGATGGGGTCTAATTAACAGTGCGAGTCCATCGACCCGAATGGGGATCCAGCCTGCGAGCGTTCTACCCACCTGGCCATCGGGCAGCTTATCAAACTGTTTCTCATTTAGAATGTACACGATATAACACAATCCATCTTCTCGAGTTTGTTTCGGGCAGCATACGTCGCTCATGACTGTATTGGACTCCACGCTAATGACTTGGTTGGAAGCTTTTATATCTTAACATAGAAGTAAACTCCAGGCCGTAGTATAACACGTTTTAAATTAAATCGTTTTATTTTCAAGCTAAATTCTCCTAGAGCAAAGCAAAATATTTTGGACCCAGGTTTCTTCCATGAGTGGTCTGAGTGATTGAACTCGCGAGAGATAATAAATTTATGTTAATTAATTACCTTATTGAAATATCTATGACCAAATAGGACAAATATCAATGATATCAAGAATATCCATCGGAGATTTTTATAGCATCCAAATGCCAAAGAAAATATCTGCAACACAAGTTCGTAAGTTATTCTCCTGACGCTTTAATCCGTCCATGCCTACCGGAGTGTGGTATGCTTTCGTGTTTGATGATGATGAAATCAGCAAATACTCCGCTGAATAGCTTCTATTTGCTGAAATTACTGACGTTTAAAGCATTGCACTTATACATTGCAAATTCGTAACGTCATTACTGGCTTTGTGAAAAAATAATCGGAAAGCTTACTTCAAAATATTCTTTCTTTTTTCATATGCTTCGTGAATGCATGGATGGTATCGTCCCTGCAACATATCCATAAAACGCTTTTGACTACTGACTACTTAAAGTAACTAAATGATTTAAATGAAAAAGTTTGGGAGGATCATTTACCAGTAGCGATAAGGCGACAGATTACTGAAAGCTGAAGTGGCGTGAAATATCAGAAGAATAACAACGTACTAAAAATTCACAGAGCTTTGAAATCATTCGTTAATTTGAATATAACGTCAATCGTAATAGACTGATTGATATGCATTCACAGTGTGAAGGATAGCTTCCAGTTGGTAGAGCTGCTCGATCAACGCCAGGCACAATCTCCTGGACAGCATGGAGCTGGCACCGGTGTTCAGTAACGTTCCTGGGATAAAAGATGGTTACACATGTGATTTCGCACAACAGAAGAACAATAGGCTTCCAATCCTTTATCCTAATGGGCGAGGTTAACAATATTATGCAGCAGATAAAATTTGTTTTAGTTTTCAATACCAATGTTTCAAACCAAACTGTAACATAACCAAGGGGACGTCCGACCCTAGTAAAGCCAGAGCAGAACTTCAGTGATACGTTCACTGAACTCTGCTGTAAACGTTGTTCAATGGGCGACATGGTCGCCATAACAGGATCAACATCGGAATCGTTACCTAAGAATCACTTACCCGAAAATAAAGCCAACTACCGAACTCAAATCCAGTAAGACATATTCCATTATTGAAGCAAAGATTTAACGCAAAACCGACCGATGTGTTGACTGATCTATTTATCGAAAATAGGAAACTAAAAGATCATAATGTTTACCTCACTAACTCTGTCCTTATTCGTTTTAAACGAGTACAAGTGAATACACTTCATGATCATGCACCAAAGCTTTNCCCCCCCCCCCCCCCCCGAGGGGAACCATTGAATCGAATGGAAATTTCCATGCGAATGGCTACTCGAAATCGTTCATTAGACATTGCTGTGCACAACATGTGTGCCAAAATTTCTGGTTACTCTATAACTCTCGTTAAAGGGTAAAAAACTTAAGTTATTCGAATCCCGCCTATGATCATCCATCAAACTAGCGTGGAATGCAGTCGAACCGGGCTTCGTCTAAACTTTCCTAATCTGCCTGGTCCCTCAAATTGTCCAATTGGTCTAGGAGTTCTCAGCCACCTACCTAGGCAGAACTGAGCGGCAACTTAGACGAAGTATAACGGAACACACCGCTATGTGGGTTAGCCAATCGGTGAACTGATTACTTGCAGACAGTCTAGGTCAAAGGTCTGCCCGTGCGCACATCAGTGTCATCATTGATCACGTGCTACTTTTTGGAAAATGAATAGGCAGCAAACGCGGCACCGAAATTCAGATGATTTCTCACACCAGTTTTCTAAGGTGATTGTTATTACAAGACGGAAACCTGTATCATATATGCAGAAGGATGCATTTGTAACTTTTGTTTAGACGTTTTTGAAAAGATGAATTTTTTTAGCACCAATATCTCAACAAACATAAATGTCAGTTGGAATTTTTCTTTACATTGTTCAACTTCTAGTATAATTGTTCAGGAAGTGAATGATGCAAAACCTGTGAGGTTGTGTTCCTGCCTCGGTATATTCTTAATGATTATCACTGTGGAGTACATTCATTGTACAGTTAAAATCGGTATTTTTACTCTATCAAGGAGAATACTTTTAAGTTAACTTTCATTGATATAAATGTTAGCTCTACTTAGGTATACTTTTCCTCGGTGACCATCAAATAACGACACAGCTCAGTTATACCATGACAATTAATCTTTATACAAATGACTTCTGCTTCGTCAAGTATTCCCTGCCTGATTCACTGGACCCTTCCCAATCATTGATGGAAGGCCTTGATAACAGGTACCGGTCAACTGAAGATACATTATGCACCACTTAAGAGTAAAACTGACTGTAATCAGTTAAATACGTAAAAGAAAATTTCTGAGTGTTGCATGTGAACAAGCGAATCATCCTTTAGGCTGCCGAACGACAGTATTTACGGGTATCTCCACTTCGTGCACAGTTGGTAGTCAAATACCTGCCGAATGCAATGAAAAGTGCCATCTCTGGTTCGGCGAACAGAGTCAACAGTTTACCATTTTAAAATATAATAAATTATTTTCGTATGCATGACACAAAACCTGATTGTTATACACCTGCTGAACCTAAATGAATCAAATCTCCTAATTCATGACTAAATTTAGTCCCATTCAAAGAAAATCAACCTGGGTTGATTTGGTGATATTATGGATTAGTACAAATGTTTATTTTACGTCTCAGCCGATAGTTTACAGAATTCATCAGCTCTAAATGAAGTTAATTTCTCACAGTCAAATAAGTTTATCCTACCTGACTTCAGATGAAGCGCTTATTTTACACAGCGAACCGGCAAACGAACACCATAACTATGAGTTTAGAAGAATGTCACAGGTTGTGTCCGTCAGCGAGGCACCGAAAAAAATGCGTCTTCGCCAGACTGGCCTTCAACAGTGATCACCTAATGAAAGATGTGCGTCAGAAGTTCAAACCCGAATTGTGTCCAACATTTCCTGTCGCACAGCTTTGATAAATACCATATACCTAGATACTTTGTCTAGTCAACTGAAAACAGAGCCAGCCGCCCAATTCTATTTCACCTGTCGTCCACCTGCTTATCTGTAGTTGCGATGACACTTATATCGGCAGAACAAACGGGCCTCCATCATAATGGGTATTCAAACACATTCCGAAAGGGTTCTTACATTCACTAACGCAGCACAATCTCAGGGGTCAATCTGACCAGTGAAATCCAGGGTCGTCAATCGCAAATAATCTTATGACAACTGGACACATTGTTGACCGACTTTGGTCGTTCAGACCGTTATCACGCAACATAAACCCAGGCTCTTAGTTTTCCGAGGACCAACGTTTATCAGGTCGCGTGATTCAGTTTTGTGTACACAAAAGTTTCTGACCTAACCAGTCAATCAGTGGGACTGAGTTTGAATGCTCCGGTTTCCTTAACTGTTATCCGTTAAACCACAGTAATCAGAACTTTGTTGTATAAATACCAGATTTTCTTTACGTTGTAGCAACTGAGGAGATTTAAAAAGACAATAACTTGTCGCAGTATATGTCTTCTGTCTGTTCTAACGAACCAGAAGTTATGATAGGTAAGTAAATTGTCTTCTGACACTGAACTCGCACACATTTTTAACTGTCTGCAAGTGCTATACTACTTCCGATGCATTTTACTTTCCATTATAGATAAGCCCTTATACACATTGTTCACGGCACATATGATGCAACGAAATAAAAACGAGTTTTATCTTCATGTTCTACGGTCCTGGTACAGTTGCCTACCAACCACTCCACCTGTATACTCAACCTAACTAAAAAGGGCTCACGTTACCATCCGGTACCCCTCAGTACCAATTTTCGTAAACAAAAACCTACTACTCATAAGCAGTATAAATTATTCCCTTCTACACAAAAAGCAAACCAAAAATAATACTTATATCCTGTAATGGTGGCGAATGACGTTTAACATGGATATAATGGGGCAGGGTGTTGGATGTAAGCGTTAGTGTGGTTGTTAAATGTACGCATTGAACAATCGAACCACATGCGATACTGCACCTCATCCAGGTGGTCCAGGTGGTACGACATCGCTAACAGATACAGTAACGTTTTTCAAGTTTCTTTCGATACAACTCTAAAAGCCTTCAAGTTATTAATGTGGACTTCGGTTATAGGGCTAAAAAAAGCCGTCTGTGTGGTTTACGCACATGTGTTCACATCCCATTGAACACAGGGATCGATATCCTGCCTACTGATCGGTGTAAATAGTAGTTCCAGACAGCACCCAATGTTGCATTATGGGTATTAACACTTCTGCACAGATGCAATACAAGCCTCTCCTTGAATTTCATGGAGCATTCGGTACACCTTGTAACCGTCCGACATAGTTTCAGGTCAAAAATTAAAACCAATTGGGCAAAAATATGCTTCTTCGTTTCATACATAATACATCCAATTATATATCATAATATTATGATATTTATTGAAAATATTTAAAAGTGGCCGCTTTTAAAATGAAGTCAGAATAAACAAACCGCCAGGGGGTGCCGGATGATAACGTGCCCCCTGAAAAGACACTGATTATTATGACTCGTAAACACCGAGTAAATTGCAATTGAAATATGTTACATCAAACGGGCTTCTAACGAAAGTTTACAATTCCTTCTGGTTACAAATATTCATGATTTATCTGCCTTAAACTCTAAACTCTTTTATTCCCCGCTTGCAAGCCAACGAACGGTTCTGTCAAAATATCTCACTGTATGCGATCTTAGTTGATTCCGTGTGAACATGCCACATTTCGAGGTAACGATGGTCAATAATTCAGCTCGGAAATAATATTTATCACAAATTTTCTAGCGAGGAGTTGCTGTAGTGCGATTGAGTGCACATGCGAACCCGGGTAGCCGTTAACCTTCCCAAATGATCATATTTTTTTGTCATAATCCACAAAGTTGCTCATTACCCTCAGTTAGCTTTACCCCGCACGTTGTAATCATCAGGTAAAGAACATATGAATTACTCACATCTATGTGCCTAGGTGCATAATTTCCGCTCATTGATTGCTCCTTCACGCGTTGATACAAACATTTCCTTGCTTCTGTAGGTGCATTTTCTGTAACCTGTCACACAGATAAACTTCTGTTACGACCACAAGCCTTTTGGGTCACCCTCGTTCCCATCCGATTGTTTCGATCGCTAATGGTAGCTGTTAACAGGGTCAAATAAACCGGTCGTTATTCGTTACGTTTTTAAATACAAAATTTCGGACAATAACACTCAGGAGAATTGAGGCAACTCTCAACCGTCTGACAGAGTTTGCACTCTTCCATCAACTCATTAAACAGGTACATCGAACTGGATCACGTGTACAGGCCAATGCAACTCAAGGACCAAATGACGCAACAAAAAAGGTTACGCCGTGACCTGAGAACGGACGGAAACCGCAATCAGGACGGATGGACAACCACCCCCACCCCTCAGTTTAAAGTGAACCGAGTCGAACACAGTGAGAACAAGGGACAAAAGTAGCCGGTTACGGAGGACACATATATAAACGAACGGGTACAAGCAGAACACTGCCACTTCACAAGAACTGATGTTATCACCTCGGATGGTGATGAAATGTTTGCAAACAAATTGCCAAACTCGGCGAACAGGCGGAATGGAATTCAGTTCACCAAAGCTAAGAGAACCGATTTTCAATACTTTGTCAACATTATAAAATAAATCCAAGCGAGATATTCTGACGAATCCACACGATTGAAGAGTAGTTTCAGAAAGATCTCAGACTAATCTGATCTGCTCGTTTCAAATACTGCAATGCAATTCATTATTGAACCTGTTAGCTTCTTCGGAAGCACTAATCTTCGAGATACCGCTTAACCCTTATTGCACGGAAATGCACTGGTGATATGTTTGCCTTTGCATCAGGGTCAGTTGACTGTATCACCCCTTCCATGCCGCTACCCCACTGTTGAAAATATGATCATGCTTGCAGTCACCAATGTTCTACTGGTCACTTATAAACCCATATGTTTTTATGTGGTACTTGAGTCACCTATTGCCATGTATCTGAATAAGTCAGATGTTACCGTTTGTGCTCATGAGATCTACATACTTCATTCACAATAAACTGTCTATGCATTGTTGGACTGTCATATTGTGCACACTATTCATGATGAATACAAGAGGAAGGAAATCGATTGCTGTCACCGGGTTTTCAACGTAAACGATCAGAGAACATAGCCTGTACTTCATTGATTTTACCGTGATAAATTGGCGTATAAAGTGACAAAATATTTATGATTATTGTTAGTACGACTCAGCTAAGTGACTCGAACCCTGGAAAATACCAAAGTTTTCGAAATTCTCTAAGTGCCTAAGACAAACCCCATTTCGTCATCTCAACGAACTCAATGATGAAAATCATTTATCCGTTAACATTACGGACTTGAAAACACAAATTAGTCTTTTTGATAGATCCGGGACAGCTGACTGAATAACAATAGGGTACTCATTTCCATAAAATATGCCAATAGGTTGGCTTTCATACAACCGATGTTCCCATACCGCTGACCTCTGCCAATTCTAATCCCTGACCCAATTATCATGTTTCCATAATGAGTAGTATGATAATGACTGAATAATTTTGTTGTATGCTCATGGCTAGTATCGCGGTGTAGGAGATTTGCGTCCCAGGTGCTTCTTTGTTGTTACCATTTTATTTGATCTTCTTCTCAATCGCGGACTTAAAACAGAAAGGCACATGGGATAGCACATAGGATTAATCAACTATGGTGAACGAACGTGTACAACCATACAACAATTTTGGATACAATCAATCCACTTACCGTGGAGTTGACCTTCTACTTCTAAACTTAGTAATCTTTGTATGCCTGTACACGTTCGTTCACCATATTTGATTAATCCTATGTGCTATCCCATGTGTCTGTTTGTTTTAAGTCAGCTATCGAGAAGATTGAACGAAATATTAACCCATCGCGACATTTGCCTTCTTTCTGTATTGATGAAATGGATAAAGGGAACTCAATATTTTTTTGTTGCTTTATTCTTAGGTTGAACACGTATTCAATTCAGTCGTGTGGTTTTCCAATAAAATGTTAATGTTTTGGACTACGCGTTCGCCCTAGCCATAGTGACCAAATGATTTATGGAACTGCACCCAGAGCCTTCAACAAGATGGCCTAACTCACAACATGTGTAGTGGGAAGGTGACCCTAGTTTACAGTTCATTCAAGACAATTGTCCCAAATCATCCAAATACAACTCGGCTACGAATCAAGCAGTACTCTAGAGCCGGTTTGTTAGCCTCATCATGAGTGATTTGAATTCAGAATCAGTCTGTTAGGACGGAGCTTAAGCAGCTCGTCCGATCGAGCACGCCTCCGAGTCAGGCCACACGCACGCTCACAACGATCCAGACATGCTGAGCCCGATTGGATGTTCACAGAACGAATCAGCTAATGTTTGTCCAACCGATCAATCGATATGTCATGGATGCAATCCAATTGATTGTTACGTCAATGCGCCGATCTCATATGCACGATTTGTCTTACATATATTTGCGTATCGAAAACTAATCGAAATAATACACACTGACTGTTGTCTCAACCTAAGTTCTCTCTCCGCTTTATTGTTGGGGGTCAAGCAAGAGTCACTCGTGCCACCCGAGTTCACCACGGAGAGTGGTGTTCGACAGGGTTGCCCTCTCTCTCCACTTCTATTTCAATTTGTTATAGATTTAATTCTTGTAACTTCCTTATCCTCGTGCGGGGATAGCGGCATCAGTTTACTCCCAGGTGACAGACTGTCTGATCTAGAGTATGCAGACGACATCGTACTACTAAGTGAAGAGGCAGGTAAGTTGCAAGCTTTTATGGATAGCTTGAGTGCTAGTGTAACGATGTTCGGCATGCACTCTGCACCTTCAAAGTGTAAAATGCTGCTCCAAGATTGGGTTGGTCCAGTCCCCAGGCTCACCCTGACAGGGGAAGTTGTCGAGAAAGTAGATAAGTTTTGCTACCTGGGCAGCTATATCTCACCTGCAGGACGCATCACAGATGAAGTGTCGGCGCGTATATAGAATGCCCGATTGGCATTTGCCAACCTGAGACATCTGTGGCGCCGTCGCGACATCCGGTTGTCTGTGAAGTGTCGCGTATATGCTGCAGCAGTTTGGCCAGATCTGCTTTACGATGCAGAGACTTGGCCATTACAGGAAGAGGATAAAAATAAGCTGTCGGTGTTCGAACACCGCTGTCTACTAGACTCATGCAAACGAGTCTAGTGGGAAAAGCGGAAGAGTAATGCTGGGGTTAGGCGTAGAGTTCAAGGTAATCGCGGTCGTCCACTGGAACAGGTAGTCGACCTTCATCTATTAAGTTGGTTGGGGCATGTGTTACGCATATCACCAGATAGGTTGCCACGGTGAGTGATGTTTGGCGAGGCAAGTAGCGGTTGGCAGAAAATGAAGGGCGGTCAAACTAAGACCTGGCATGAAGGTATGAAAACCCTTACCAGGAGACTAGGTCACATAGGCTCTGTTAGGCTCCCTAGCTGGGGACCCAGAGATCATGGTCACCGGTGGTTAGAGACACTGAGCGACATGGCTGGGTGTCGCAAACAGTGGCGCTCATGCATCTACTCATTATTTTTGTAACTTCAGTCTATGAAAATGTGCTACCTTTCGTTTAAATCTGAGCTCAATATTCTAATCATCATTCTGCTATTTTATCCAAATAGGCAACCAAAGACAGCAACCAAAACCGGCGCACGAAAGTGCATGGTTAATGGTTGTAAAAACTGAACTGAACTGAACTGCTCGTGTCATTCGTACATCTAGACCGAACACAACAGAGTTAATATTCCCAGTGAAATATTAACTCGTGTATGTCCACAGAGCTCAACTTAGCGATCTCTTAATATTTTTCAATGAATGGGAGCTCCATGGTGGACGCTGTAAACATACACCGGTGAGTGTATCGAGTGGTTTTGAATGAAAGATTTAGTTATCTACATCTTTGATTATAGTTCTGGATACACATATGCACGAGTGCAACAACTGAACGCCCGTCGCACGAATGAAGAAAGGCAAAACTGTAATGCGTTCTTTCGTGGCGCGATTTGCTCGGACGAAGCAAAAAGAAGTAACGAATTCCCTTCAATTTACGAGAGACTAGCAGAGGATTTGAATTCATTTGAATAAAATCATGTAATAACATTAGATCACCGAGTGGAATAGTTATATGATTGAGGTTACTCTTTTCGAGGACCCCCTGACCCAACTCGGGAATAGCTGAGCCTCGAACTTGTTCTGAGCTTCACGTGTGTCTTCCTTAGTTTCACCTTCAAAACAGTTACTTGTGTTTATATTCGCTGGTCAAATAACAAAATAATACGTAAACATCATATACTATTACATCATTGTATTATACGTATCATAATGTTATCGAATATAATCTTATGCCCTACGTTGCTGCATTTCCAACCTAAAATTGTGTAGGTTATTTTGCTGTGGGTTCAATGCTTACAGTCCAAATTACATTCAAATTGCACACTAATCAAACCTTCCAGGGGTTTTATGTAATAAGTCCAGATGATTGTCCACATAAATTCAGGTTTTAGAACAGAATTTCAGGCGAAATATTGTTTTCAATAACTCATAAGCATGCCGTTACTGTTTATATGTGGGGTAAAAACCTATGGGTTTGGAGGAGAACGATTAAACGTGAGGACTCGTTGACTTTGTGTATGCTGGTCTTTGTGCGTGTTGCATAAGGTATTCTAACATCTGTGCTTCGGGGTTTACAGTTATATCACGTTGGTCGTGTGAACCAGTTCCGAGGGATAAGTGCTGTGTGAAAATGTGTATGTGGACAAGAGGGAGGGGTGAGTTCGCGAACCCAGGGGAAATGGAGAGCTCGTATAAGACTCTTCTGAAATAACAGTTCGAGCCTCCAATGTTAGTTACGGTGCTGCCGCTCCATCGTTTCACATCGTCTCGTCCCCTTTATTCGTGACCTTAAACAAGTCAAACAGCCACTTCACAAGCACTGATGATGTCACCGCGGCTGGTGATGAAACGTTTGCAAACAAATTGCCAAGCTCGGCGAACAGGCGAAATGGAATTAAGTTCACCCGCTACGAGAACCCATTTTCAATATTTTGTCAAAGTAAATAACCTCTGAACCTCTCTGCGACCTGGTTGGATTATATTCCACGATCTGCGGTACTTGGAATCACTTACCCCAAAAAGAGACTGTCCGATTACCATCTTGTGCTTTTGTAGTGCGTCCAGTCCATTCGTGTGGGGATAGTGTGATGGAAGGTGGTACAAAGAAGCCCCGGCTAGCGAAAGAATCAAGAACGGGACCGATCCAACCAGATGCGCATACGTAGCGGTTGGAAGTACTTCGTGAGACAATGTCAACTACCACCTGAAACGAACGAATCGACAATTACCGCCCGACAGACAATTCGCAGCTAGCCAGAAAGATATCCACCGAATACCACAGAGTCGGAGCTGTCGATCAACATATCTCGCGCTACGATCGGATCAAACCAGTCGGAACGACACGCGGAAGAAGAGGAAACGTACGTGCCTAGTGCCGACCAAAACCAATAGGGATTGGCCGACAGGATGAGGCATGGGTCATCCTGTCGTGGAGTTAAGACTCAATTGTATACAACTGAATGTGTACACCGGTTGTTTTTAGAATTGGATCAATAAACGTTTTCCGAGCCAATTCGCCTTCTCCTTACATTGGTGCCGTCGCCCAAAACAGCACAACGATATGAAGGTACCTTGGCCGAACGCGTTTGCAGACGGAGATATGGCGAAGTAGATTCGCGATTTTAAATTAATCGCATCTTGCAGCGGCATCAAAGGGAGTGCACATCTGGTCACCGCGTTGGGTGCACTGCTTTCCGGACGAACGAGAGCCGCTTACGATTTGAATTTGGAAAGCAACCAAGCCCTGGATTATGAGAATTTAAAAGCTGCGTTGGAGGCAGAGATTTCAAAGAAGGCTGGCCGCGAGAAGGCAATGGACCGGTTTTGTGCTGCGGAGTACAACCGGACTGAGGACCCGTGGTTCACTACCGATAGGTAGAGCAACAAATTTCTCTGGGCCTGCCGGAGGCAAACAAGGAAACACGGGAGAGGCTGGCCAAAGACCGACTCATACGAAGCATGTCGGCACAGATGAGAGGCAAACTGAGGCTTGCGGTGGCATGCGGGGTGAATGATACAGACCGCTTAATTTCGATTGCGTAAGCCCATCAACAAGATGACGTGGTTTCTCGGGTGGATCCTTCGGCAACTGAAGGTAAGATTGAACAAATATTTAAATAATTTAGAAGACTGAAGGAGAAACTCAAGGGAGGATCACAAGAAAGGAGACGATTCAGGTCTCAAGTTCGACCAAAACGGTGTTTCACTTGCCACGGTATAGGGTATTTTACCCAAACCACCACATTTCTTCTTGATTTTCTCTCTCTAATCCGGCTTCCGATGGGGTGCCAAGGCTCGAGGTTTTTATTTTGGGACGTTCAAAGATGACTGTTATTGATACGGCCGCCGGGATTTCGATTATGCCTCAAGTGGAAGGGATGCCGGTGAGACCGTGCAATCTGAGCGTACGTGCGGTTGGGGGTATGCCACTCAGAGTCCTGGGTAAACAATGTGTCAGTGTGCAGATTGGCGGGGTGACCGTTAGCCATGAGATGTTCTTGATCGAATATGTAACTGAGATCATAATCGGTCTCGATCTGCTCAGGTACGTGGGTGCGAAGGTTGATTTCGCGAGAGGTAAACTAATCGTGGGATCGCAAGTACATGAACTCAGGGAAACCAGCGCATGCCCTTGTCAGCGTTGTGAGGAAATCGGCCGTTCGGGAGTGTTCAATTCCATGTGTTAAGCAATGCGTTGAAAAGCATTCTGATTTTTTTCTACTGCAGATGACGAGTATGGATTGTGTGATTGGTTGGAGCACAAAATAGAACTAATGCCAAGAGCCATGTGTAATCCGGTGTACCGAAGGATACCTCACAAGAAGCTGCCGGAGGTGGAGAAGCAAGTGCGTGACATGCTGTCAAAAAGTATTATCAGTAAAAGTACCAGTTCGTACTCGTCCCCATTGCTGCTCACTGGAAAATCTGACGGTATTTACAGATTCTGTGTCGACTTTCGAGAACTGAATCATTTAACCATAAAGGACGCCTTTCCGATGCCACTGACGGATGAGATATTTGAACAACTCTATTCTGCACAGGCACTGCCACTAATAGACTTCAGGTCGGGGTATTGACAACCACCAATAGCAGTCAGCGCCAGAGAGAAAACAGCATTTTGTGTCAACGGGCAGAAATACGACTTTGTTCGGATGCCATTCGGGCTGTGCAATGCACCAGCCGCGTTTAGACGTCTGTTGCTACAGATACTGGAAAACTTGGACGGTGTCGTAGTGTACGGGGACGATATTGTTGTATTCTCGAAGACACCATAGGAACCCGTGCGTCGGCTGGAAGCGGTGCTGGGGAGAATCAAAGTGCAGGGTGAAACTAAGTGCAAAGAAATGCCAAATCTCTCGGGACACAATCACCTGTTTAGGCCACATTGTTGGTGGCGGTAAAATTAAACCGTTGCCAAAGAAGACTGAAGCGATTGAAATTTTTCTCCTCCAAAGTCCAAGCGCCAATTAAGATCGTTTTTGGGGTTATTAGAATACGACGAAAAATTTGTACCACACTTCGTTGAAAAAGCTGCTCCCTTGTTCCAGTTGTTGAGAAAGAACAGGAAGTTTGAGTGGACGCCAGAGTTGGAGACGGTCTTCCAAGAGCTGAAAAAACTACGGCCTCTGAGAGAAGACGTCTGAAAATACCAAACCCTGCAGAAACCTTCACCGTGGCCGTCGATGCTAGTGACATTGGAATCGGAGCAGTGTTGTCACAACAGTCCGGAGTAATTGAATATGCCAGCCGCCTGCTCACAGAGGCCGGAAGGAAGTATTCAATTACTAAAAAGGAGTGCCTGGCGATGGTATGTGCATTGGAGAAATGGCGAATATATTTGATTGCGAATACGTTCCACATCAAGACAGACCACAAACCCTTGACGTGGTTGATGATGGCGTGTGACCCGAGAGGAAGACTGGCACGATGGCTGTATTGTCCTCAGGAATTCACCTTTACCATTGAACATGTTAACGGCAAAGATAATGAGATTCCTGACTTCCTGTCACGTCCGATCAACGATAGTGTTCCACCGGAAGCCATCCCAGTTTCCCGGCTGGTTTCGAGCGATGTAGAAATTATTAAATATCAGAAAGAAGACGGCCTGGTGCGAACCATCTTTGAACATCTGCAGTCAAAAACGAGGCCGGAAGAAAATTAATCAGAAATAGGAGAATTATTGAAGATCTGGGATCGCCCGCATTTGAACAATGAGAGTTTGGTGGTTGAAGTGGGCATGGAACACGGACTGACACCTAGGCAACTGCCATTCATCCCAGCCCGTCTTCACGAAAGGCTATTGAAGCTTGCACACGATGGAACACACATGGGACGGCAACGAGTTCTCCATTCATTACGACGTCGTGTGTTCTGGCCAACAATGCGTCGGGATGAAATTGAACACATCCGTTCTTGTCCCGAGTGCCAACATAATAAATATATGACGCCATCAACATCGCCAATGCAGCCAGCAGACACTCGTAGAGATTCAGTTTTCAGTTTGTACAACCATTAACATGCACCTTCGTGCGCCGGCTTTATTTGCTGTCTTTTGACTGCCCATTGGGATGAAGAATACGAGAAGAAAGAAAAGTTGAAAGTGGAGTCGAACAGAAAATGGAGAAGTTCAGTGGTCTAAGTTTGCAGAGAAATTGATGAGATGCACAAACGCCAGGGTTTACGACATCCAGCCATATTACTCAGTGTCTCTAACCATCGGGTACGATCATCCCGAGGTCCCCAGCTAGGGAGCCCAACAGGACCTACGTGACCCAGTCTCCTGTTTAGGGTCTACATACACTCGTGCCAGGTCTTAGCTTGACCAACCTTGTTTTTTTCCACTCGGTGTCTGCTTCGGCGAACATCGCTCGCCGTGGTAACCTATCTGGTGACATGCGTAACATGTCCCAACGAACGTAATCTATGGAGGTCGACCACTTGTTCCAGTGGGCGATCGTATTTACCCAAAACTCTGCCCCTAACATCAGCATTGCTCATCCGGCTACCCCACCAGATTCATGCAATGATGCGTAGACAGCGTTGTTCGAACACCGACAGTCTATCTTTATCCTACCGCCGTAATGGCCAAGTTTCTGCGCTGTGTAGCAAAACTGGCCGAACTGTTGCGGCATTCACCCGACCCTTCACAGACAGCCGGATGTCGCGACGGCGCCACAGATGTCTCAAGTCGGCAAATGCCAACCGAGCCTTCTGTATGCGAGTTAACACTTCATCCGTGATACGTCCACCGGGTGAGATGGAGCTGCCCAAATAACAAAACTTATCCACCTGCTCTATTACTTTCCCAGTTAGAGTGAGGCTGGGTGCTGGACCAACCCAGTCTTGTGGTAACATTTTACACTTTTAAGGTGCAAAACGCATACCGAATATGGCTACACTGGCATTCAAGTTATCCAGAAATGCTTGCACCTTACCTGGATCTTCACTTTGTAGCACAATGTCGTCTGTGTACTCCAGATCAGACTGCCAGAGAGTACTTCAAACCTGGGGACTGGATGTATTCGGACCTCTACCTATTAATCCAAGCTGGAGCAAGTACGCTGTTGTGATGGTCGAACTCGTGTCTCGCTGGGTGGAAGCGGTACCAATCTCGATCAAACAAGGGAAACGGTTGCTCGGATATTTATA